>JAWQRO010000006.1:0-95395 GCA_033557835.1 Helochares maculicollis | reverse complement strand
GTAGATGTTGATTAGCATCAAATCGAGGAAATCTGTAGAAGATATGAATGTAACAAGGGCTGTAGAAATACTTAGCGGCCGCCAACTCTTGTTAAGAAAGAACAACTTCACACATTACTCACATGAGACCACTTTTGCAAAATATATAAGGAGTACAAATAAGTTTCTGCCGTTTTTTATAAATATTTATTGTACCGGAACGGTAGTTTAAGTGTATTCAAAGTATTGTCCATCACTAGCAACCACTTTTTCCCATCTCTCAGGCAGCATTCGGATTCCACATGTGAACCGCTTTTCCGACAGAGCATGTCCCATTGACCGGAACAGATAATAGTCGGATGGCGCTATGTCTGGTGAATACGGCGGGTGGGTGATTGTTTCGCTAGGATTAAGCAACTCGTAATACACCACACCCAGCTGATCCCACCATATACGCAGCATGAGGTTTTTTCCGTGAATTTTCGGTTTTGCTGTGGATGTTGAGGCGTAGCCAGGTTTTCCCCATGATTTTCTTCATTTTGAGTTGCCGTAATGTATCCATTTTCATCCTCGGTGGCGATTCGATGTAGAAAACCTTTTTTTCTGCCTGGATAGCAGCATTTCACTCATGCATAATCGGCGTTCACTCAAAACAGCTTCATTATATGCTTCTACGAACAATCGATGCGCCTCAACTGCAGATTTTTTTTTAAATTAAAGAAATAAATTAAAAGTTCCCGCAAATGACGTTTATTTGGTTGAAATTTAGGCATATTCAGCTCAAGAAAATTATATTTTACTAGCACGGAGTCACTAATATAGTAAGGTTATGTTATTTTAGAACGAACAAACTAATTTTTAAGCCGGTTATCATCTGCAAATTCAAAGGAAAGCCCCGCTACACTTTCCTTAAAACGGCCGAAACTTATTTGTACTCCCAATAATTTTGGGTGTTTTATGTTGGGTCTACATTTAGTAGGAAAATTATGCATAATTCTTGTATGCTATCGGTCATTTCTGTCCACATATACAACTGTTACCTTCATATACAATTGTCAGACATCTAATAGAGCTAATTTTATGCACAAGAGTTTTGATGAGCGAAGCTTTGGCTTATATAAAATCGTTTTTCTAATATTATTTTGTATGGCTTGTAGTACTCGAATGGAAGTGTTGCACTTTGCATCCCAATACGTGAGCCCATAGGCCAGCAAAGACACTCAAGACATTCAACAGATTGGATTTAAATAAAACAGTTGTTAAAACTTTGTGTTCATAGATTTCTGTGCAGTTTTCCTTTTCTGCGATCATACCATCTTGTCCTCATTGGTGATTCAAAAATATTTTGTTTGTCTTACAGATTCTACGATTGGACAACTACATTCTACGCGAACACATAAACTATTATTACAACTGCAAACGAAAAGAAGTAAAATATATCGAAGCGGGAATTCACTACGCTATAGGCAACCTTCTCTGCTCCATATAAAGAGTATTGTCTGCATACGTACAAAGCCTTCCAGTCGACAAGCTCAGTTAGAAGTCAGAATTTTAGTGGCTCATACGAGTGAAAATTGCCATTTTGTCAAAGAGACAGTTCAATTAAGTACATATATTTTGATTGCAACACAAAAATCTTCGAAATTTTATGAATATGTTGAAAAAACAAGGAAAATCCACGGATAGACTTCCGGGAAACTCTCACTATGAACTAACACGAAAACCAGAAGTAATCTACACAAAATTAAAGACTATGAGGAAACTAAGGCAGTGACATTTAAAAACCATGAAAGAGGCAATTTAGCGTAAGGAAACTAGAAATCATCCAATAGAAAAAGCGTATGAAAAAGGACAGATTCGCTACAAATCAATTTTCCAAGCCCAACACTCGCAGGCAATGAAAATAATAGGTACAAAACTTATAACTACTAATGCCGATGCAAGGCATTGAAAGCAGCCGTCGAAAACAAATCCACTTTGCACACCCCTCAACCCCTTTGAGGGCACAGAAAGCGCGACGTGGGGGCAAATATTATTCTATGCTCTAGCGCAGCGCCCGATATTGAGGATTATAAGCAGTGATTGAGTTTATTTTGATAGATATTCATAGAGACATCACTATTTGGGGCTTCGATTCCGAGGATCCGCCGCCGATCGGAGCGTCGCGACTGCCCTCTCTATCGAACTTCCCCAAAAGGAAAGAGACGACCGGATCCGGACGTGCCGCCAAAGAAACGTCGGAATTTTCGAATGTCTCGCATAATAGATATCTTCAATTTATCGATTCAATAATTTGATTATTTTGTACATTAATATTCAATTTAGTATAGACGCTCAAATATTAGATTTTGCAACGTCGCATTCGGAGCCCTACTTTTAACCCCGTTGTCAATTTCGTACACGGAATGTGTCGTGCTCGATCTATATATATGCAGCATTGATACTTTGATATCGGCGAAAGGAGAAAAAGGTGCTCGACGGCAAAAATTATTGTTAATAAGCCGAAGCAGGCGCTACGCAGCGAACCACCACCTTGAATCGGCGACGCATTTACATTTTTAAACTAATTTTTATCTAAACTCATTTCAAAATAATAAACGCTTAATTAATCGAATCCGCGCGGCGGATGCGGATGGATCTTTTATGCTGCATAATGAACTCGCTTCAGGAAAATAAATCAAAGCGCTGAATCCCCGGAGTCGTTCATAAAATAACTGAAATATCACAGACAATAAGCCGAATCTCGATAAATGTCCGATATCGCTCCAAATGACACTTAATTCTTTTATGAAATCGGTTATAGATGTCAATCCGAAGCTTCTGGGACTTTCCAACTCTCCTCAGCCATTAATTTCAGATCATTTTACCTCGCAAATTAATTTACCCAGCGAGTTTTTCGTTCGGTGCGCGATTGAAGCTTTGCAAACCGAATTTTCACTCAACGAAATTACAAGGATGGAATTCTATGTTTTCGGTGGATTCGCTAGGAATGATCAATCAAGCGCTGCGATTCGAAACCGAACGTTAAAACTACAGATTCTTCAGCAATAGGCCGTCAAAATCAATTCCATCATCCAGTCCCTCTAACCCAGGGCGCTAAAATCGCAAATCCTCAAGTATCTAACACAAAAATCGCCCCACGTCCCCCGCGACCCCCCCCCACTTCCAGTTGGTATCTATTTGAAATATCGGTTTATATTTATCATCTGCGTGGGACTCTTCCGGCCTCTGTTCCTGTCTACCCTCATTCAGAAAACGAACCAGCAGTTCGATCCTCTCTTTTTTTGCGCGAGGATTTTTTTAATAATTAGGGAGGAGGGATTAAACTGTCGAAATTTCGGTATCGTAAATAATTATTTTCTTCCTCGGGAGGCTTAAAACATTTCCCGGTAACAGTTTCGGGGATGTTTCCAGTTGTAAAAACGATATTTCACATTTAATTGACGTTTCCCTGTACGCGCAACAATTTTTTCAACACACCCACTTTCGCGCCTCGCCCCGGCCCCCCGAACTTATTGCACCCCACTAAAAATCGACAGGCTAAGCAACGACACCAGGAAACAGCACAATTGCAAGAAGCAGAAAAAAGCACTTACAGTCTTATCCGCCATTTTGCCTAGTACTACGCGATAGATGCAATTCACTCATCAAGCAATCCGTGACTGAACCTATATTTTAATTATTAACTGTATAATTAGTAGCTAAAAATCATGTATAATAAAACAATAATAAATTTCCATTGTCGCCATAAAGTCAACATAAAAATCAGGTAAAATTAAAAACGCTGAAAATATTTACATAGACTTTCCGTCGCAGTCGCGCGGCCACCGAACGCCTTAGCGAAACAGAGAGGGAAGGCGTTGACGCAACGTAAAATTTATTGACTTATCCAGGTATTTTACAATATATTTACACAGATATTTCATGAAAACTAAATAAGATTGCGATATCTTTCGTATAACGTTGATATCATTCAATTGCCAGTCCGCTTAACTGTGTATTAGATAAAGTAATTAAGCCTGATAAGAACTGATAATGCGTGGTTTTAAATATGGCGTACCTGGCAATAAATATCTATACAATTAATAAGAACGTTCTCGTGACGAAAAGAGTACACTTCAAACAAAGGAAACGAGAATTCTGAGTTGACTGCGCTGAGTGTGTCCGACGCGGGCATTTAAATACGATGCGCAAATAAATTGATGCTTGTTTATGCGCCTTTTTTGCACTTAAAATTATTTCAGTTGCAATCTGCCTGACAGATTAGGAGTTTTCCGCTTTGTTTGGCTGCCCCACTGAAGGATGGGTAGTCATGCACATCCACGCCCAGTTAGGAGATCCAATAAGCGGTGATATCGGTTAGTTTGTAGTTTAATCGGAGTTACTTTGGCATGGTAATAGTGAAATACTTAAAAAGCTTCTGCGTTTGACTGACTTACAAGATGGTCTTTACTTGATTTTAGTTTCTTCATTTGTGAGGTGATCCCGGGTGTCATATGAAGATTTCGAATATTTTTCACAGACTGTTTTTCAAAACTACAGAAATAGCAACTTATCAATTGATTTTTGTTGTTGTTGGTACTAGAAATTCAATAAGATGTAGGATCACAGCTGACAAATTTACTATTATTGACTTTTAGTGAGCCAAAAGAGTCCTCCTAAACAGGATACCTCAGGCCTTGCTAGTCTTAGAAATAGAAATTGAAAAATAGTTGATGTTGATTCTTCTCTTCCAGACTATTTGTAGCAAGGGATTCAACTCAACTGCATGAATACTAGATGTAAGGCTTCTATTCTTTAAATTTACATACCATGAAGGATAAGTCACCGAATTTGAAAAGCCTTTGTAGTGATTTCCACTTATTTCCACATCATGGAATTTGGATCAGTTATTGACATTAACAGAACTCGTCTTCGAGATTTTTGAAAACGAATGGCACCAAATGAGAGCTACATGGTTACTGGTTTCTAGACTGTTAAGGATATCCAAATTTAATAAGAACACCCAGAACGGATCAAACAAGAAGATCATCGGAAAACGCGAGGCAGCACACCCTTAGACCAATTGTTCGAAGATGAAAGAAATACTAACCCCAAAGTTCATGCAAAGTCTGCAGCTCAAAGATAATATTCAATGAAACAAGCCATATAAGATCATTCTGTCAGATTCTCTCAGATGAATGGTTCACAAAGTGATACAGTTGTAAACAATCCGCGGCATGTAAATAAACAACTTTGTGAATTATTATAAGTTCAAGATACTCCTCTTTAGGATCATTTGGCCCGAGAGGAACTGAGCAGGCTGTCCAGATTCAATTTCGATAAGATGGAGGTATTTTGCAAGTCTCCTTAATGTTAAGTCTGGGCTTAGATTCAGTGTTGGGAGTCGTGGTAGGATGTCATTTTGTATATTTTCGGTAGGTTTCACGAAAAAGTCGGTGTATAAAAATTATGAGGATTGAGACCCTTGTTTCTGTATCAAGGTCAAAGTCGAGCCAATCCTTGAAAATATTTAGGAGACACAAAAACGCTCATTCGGACTGTTGGAAAAATTCAAACGGATCGTCCTGCCGAAGGCTCATTAAACCCATTCGCGAAGGCGTTCTTGATCAAAGCAACGACGACACAAGGCGGCGGCGACGGCGAAGCCTCGCCTGTAAAATGATTTTAGATGCGCTTCCAAAATAGATGCCTATCGACACGCTCATATATCTTTGTTCGATTCAGAATTTTATGACTCGACTGGGTTATTTATATGCTTTAGTTATTGTTCTAAATTTACAACGAGGCAGTCGTTTTTACGGTTCAATTTCGAATTATTGTCCAATTTGATCCATTTCGCACATTCTGGCAAGGCGCCCCTTCGGCAGGCAATTCAAACAATACATCAATTGGAACCGTCCGAATCCTGGTAGACCATTTCAAATTATTTCGCATTAAGACTCAATTCCGACCATTTCGCGCCTCCAATGGGCACCGTCTCCTGGGTTGGCGAGCTGACTCAAGGAGCTCATAGACAGCAAGGCACTGGTATTATTTTTTCGATTCTCCGGACCATCATTAAGTTGTCGGCGACTTCCGATTCTCACGAAGGCATTTAAAGCACGGCTTCCGAACGGAGACGGAGCTTCGAACGGTAATAAAAAGAGTCTTTCCGGCAAATAAATAAAAGATTGACATTGTCAAAATTCAGTTACGTACCATCATTTCTGAGAAGACGCATTATGCTGTCTTCGAATGGTCTACGAGAACCATACAGGTGCCTCATTTGCCCTGACTGATTGTCTGTGTGTCGTCTCGGCTCGTTGCGCATCACTAAATATGTGAACTTCCACATACTTGATGGTTTCAACCATTGTTAACGCATTAGATCTACATAAAAAGTGTTTTAGCCGTTGTTTCTTTATTTCATTTCATTTCATTGTGGCTGCTGATGCCTTCGGCTTGCTGCGTTTTTGCCTATGCGCGCTGGACTCAAAGTGGAAAAGCGGTCTCTAAATTTCAAAACCGAATCGAAATCACCTTGGTCCAAAAAGTCATCATTTAAATCGTCTCCACTCAAAACTAACTTCATAAATGACACCAAAAAAATCCTCAGTTCGGAGAACATTAAAAAAACTAATAGCGGCCAAATTTCAAATATCCAAAGGGTGAAATATCTGAAGGAATCCCCGCGACAAGTGGGGAAAACGAAAAGAAAACGCGCCCGTGGAAAAGAATCACAAGTACAGAGGATAGGCAAATTATCAACATCTGCGTGTGTGCGAGTTGTGTAGATGTACAAACACACACGCGTGTATAATACATCCTGGTAACAAAAAGCGATCGCACTTCCACCTCGGAGCAGCCGAAGTGCATGAATACTACTCTACTACACAAGATGAAGTAGAAACAAACGTGTCTCCCTCTCGTTTCGCCGAATCGCCCCGTCTTCCTCCCTCTCATTAGCGCTTTGCAAATCAGTATTTCAAGCTAGCTCTTTTCTCTTTATATTTGAGTATAATTATTGATTATCGGAGCTTAGATGTATGGGGGGCGGCCGAAGGGAAGGGGTGGCCGCCACCCTGCTAGGGGTCTGGAGGTGATTAAGCTGTATGGAATCTCAAACCCCTTCCTTCACTGGGGAGCATTCTGACTGATTGGGTAGAAATACGAGATGTAATATTTAAATTACTAGTTCGTTACAGAAGAGAGAGAGACGGAGCTGTGTGTTTGGAGAGATAATTTTTGGACTGAGGTGCTTGCGGATTCGAACGGATTAACGAACACATCTCCGCTTGCCACCGCGTTGGGGCGGAGGACGCGGGGGCAAGGAGGAGAGGTGAAAAACTCCGTAAATATAAACACGAGAGATAAATACATTAATATTCATGAAGCTGGAGAGAGTTCACTGAAGCTCCTGGGCGCAGCTTCCCGCCCTGAGGAGCACCCATAAGCAAAATTATGGATAGCTTTCTCTCTTTTCAATTGGATTTAATTTTGAATTGTTATGGTAGGTAATTCTTTCCGGAGTTTTGAAATTTTTGATCCTCTTGGGTTATTTTGTGTTGTCAGTTATTATTTAGTCAAAATTTTGACCCAGAATGGACAATCTTGTGATATCGTCTTTGGAATTTAAAAAGCATTTGTCACTTCAATCTTCAATCTGGTTAAATATCCATGACTTTTTGAGCCAACACTCAATTATTCCACAAATTGTACAAGGCTTTTGTATCTGCGTGATGTGTGTGATCTCAGATCCGCAAATCTCTTGATGTGCCAATTTCAGTCAAAAACAGGAAGTCCTTTTCAGATAGTCAAAACATCAGGTCTAACTACATCTTTCTCTTGTATTTCCTCTAACAGTTGAGGAGAGTTGGGTGGAACTGTAAGTCTTGAGTTGGTTTAGATCGACATACATTTGTCTTTACAACCCATCAATTTGCTTGGACGTACCGCGAATATCTCTGAAGCCGTTAGAAATAGCGGCAAAGTGTGTAATTCAATTTTATTGTATTGGTAGTCCTGTTTGATTTTGCAGAAGTGCTTTTTTTTCACTATGAGCAATCAAAGAACATCACTAAAAAAAGACTGAGCTCGGATTTATTTGAGGCATCCTAATGAATCGAACAGGCATAGCCCCAAAACACACTCTTTTGTTATTTAGTATTTTGGAGTGGCTGATTCATAAAATTTGAGACTAACATTAAAGGTTCACTTTCACGTGTCATGTTTGTAATTCAATCACGTAACTTAGAAGAAATAATTTTTATGCAAATTTATCCTCTACCCTTAAATCCAATAAGCTTGCTTAAGCAAGTAAACAGTTAGAGGGAAAGGCCCGTAGATGTAAATTTAGTGGAAATTTAGTTAGATTATATTCTGTAAAAGTGTCTTTTCTAGAAGCAACTTTTTATCACATAACAGTGAAAATCCAGAAAAAGTGCCACAATATGTGAAAGTGGGCAGAACTTTGATTCGAAATATTCTATAATTACCAGCTCGATATTTTGAAGATTTATCGAGTCGATGCAAAAACTTCCACCAATTTTGTTTGCTGCCTATTTCGAACCTAATCTTGTACGAAAATACAAAAAAGCGCTGCTTCCATTGTTTTGATCTAATCTAAATTCCTGAGGTACTAGAGCACCTTAGGTCCAAGTGAGTTACTGTTGCTTCAAGTACTATAGAACTACTGAAGCGTATTTTTCATTAAATTTAAAGCGATTAGCGATGATTCATCTAGGAAGACACACAAGTTACAAAAAAATGAAGAGTAATTCAACTGTCTTCTTCTGCAAGCGTTACAGATGGAGGTAATCGGGGTATGCACTACTCTTGACGAAATATAATTCAAAAACAGTTAAGAACAGTCGCAGAATATCAATAAAAACAGACACGAGCTATCCAAATCCAAAAAACTTGCAATATGCTAAGTAATTTAAAACTCCTGGTTTATTGCCAATAGAATAAACTTCATTCCCATATTCAGCCCAGTCTGGTAGATTACCAGCATTACCAGCACTTGACACGTTCATGTTAAGTCACTTCCATATTCTACAAATTGATGGCCTAAAAGGGACAATAGATACAAAAGTATGATCACCATATTGGCTACTTACACTTTCCCTCTATCGGGCAATAAATCGTGCTTTTAGCAAAAAGACCAACAATAAAGCGGGTCAAACGCAGTATTAAACGGCCCAAGCCCCAATTCGATTGCTTCAAAAATAAGCACGAGACGCCAGCGATGCGAAAGTCTCACGAATTTCGCCCCCTCACCCCTTCCAATCAATTCCTCAAAAGATGTGCCGTTCCGTCCGCCTACAGCACTAAACGCTCGAATGAACTAGTCGATATTTCAAACAAACAAATCAGAACTTTGCTTTTGAGATTATTTTCTACATCATAAACAGAAATTTCCAATAATTCTAAATAGATTCGATGATATTACATTCGCGGTTCCCTGCAATCAGACTGTAAGCCTCGGGGCGAATTCCCAGGCAAATCTTTGATAATCATCGGCAATTCCGCAGCGTCTAATCGCATCGAAATTGTTTCTGTTAATATTACCGATTTGTACACATTTACTCGTATATTTAACGCGGGCAGGCAAAAACAGAGATAGAGACGAATATATTTTGAGAACTTCTATTAATCATACGGTTCATTAGAAACTTTGTTAATCATGCTGTGGCTGATTCGGCGATTTCCATGTCGATACTGTCATTTTTCCGGCATTGTAATGCGTGTGAGGCGCTTGGGCACCACAACTTAAAGCGCTTGTGAACTATTGAATGTATTTTTTCGGCGGATGTAATTACAAATCTCGACTTATTCTCGATAAAGTTTGTTATTGTATAAAACATAGCTGACAAAGCTGTCGAAATCGCAGGCTTGAGCTTCTACTACCGCGAAGATCCAATACATAATTGATTCTAATAACGTGGGTTTTTAGGAGCGAGATGAAGAGTAGGTGGTTGGGGTGATCGCGGGGGCAGGTTGAGGGTGCGAGGGGAAACTGATTCGTTTCACCGCCACATCGAAGTGGCGTTGAAACAAAAGACACGGAAACAAGCGAGGACCGTCTTAAAACAAATTAAGATCTGGTGCAATCCATAGGCAAAATCCCCAGAGTGTCATCTCTATAGATTGAATCAAAATGGCGGCCATTGCACGCATAATTGCTGGCATCTCTCCATACTCAATTCGAAGTTCGGCTCCTAAATCTCGCATTACTATGGGGAATCCCCGCCGCTGCCGCCGCCACCGCCGCCACCATCTCCATGCCGCCTCACCTCGCTCACGGGCACCTGTTCTACGTGATGTGCCTCTTCTTAACGCTTAATGTTTACTATTTAACCATTCGCGTTGAGAATTTTGAGCAGCTGATTTTCGCTTAATCGTTTATTTTATGCTTGCGGATTTTTATGCAGAACTTTATTGGACCCTCATTTCTATATTGTCTAAGCCCAGTCAATAGTTTTCATTGTCTCGATTTTTACATTCTAGATTTTTGCGAGTTTTGGCTTCTTATCTTCGTTTTTCTTTGTATCTCGCATGATTTGTATTGTAAATTTTTGTCGCTCCCATGTTTTGTTCTTTGTATAGTTTTCTTTGATGAGACGAATTATGAAGACGAATTCAGAATGCGATTTTAGAAGAAGTATTCAGGTCATGAACTCAGAAGACGAACTCAGATTTCGAATGTGGCAGAAGAATTCAGGAGATGAATTCATGAGACAATTTTTGGAAATAAGTTAGACTCGAATTTAGAAGACGAATTTAAAAGATGGTGAAGAACAAAGACCAATTCAGATGATGAATTCAGAATACGAATTAAAAAAATGATTTCAGAAGACGAATTTAGAAGACGATTTTGGGAGACCAGTTCAGATTCGAATTTAGAAGACGAATTTAAAAGATGGCGAATACAGAAGACCAATTCAAATGACGAATTCAGAATAGGAAATAAGAAGACGATTTCAGAAGCCGAATTCAGAAGACAAATTCAGGAGACGAATTCAGGAGCCGAATTCGGCAGACGAATTCGGATGACAAATTCAAAAGACAAATTCAGAAAACAAATCAGGGAGACGAATTCAGAAGACAAACGGACGAAAAAGATTCAAAAGACAAATTGGAGCCTTTGGATTTTTCCACTGTTTTTTCTTTGCACCGCGAGCACACATGAACGCCAAAAAGCGAGAAAATCCCCATTTAGCCAAACAAACTCCTCAGAAACCTTCAGAATAGTAATTCCCAAAGAGAGGAACTCTCTGCTGCCACTCTCGCTCGCACAAGCACACGCAAACCGACACACACATACACCACCACCGGCACCCTTTATCCTGGTAACCATACATTTTCACCAGTAAGCAAAATGTACAAATGAATAATCTCAATATGTAAGAAAGAGACCAGAGGAGATCCTCCCCGCTGCGTAAGACTGAGATGAAATCCCAATCAATCGATATGCTCAGACTTACTAGTATCACTCTAATTGTCAGTTCTGATGAGGGGAGGAGATGCAAGGGGTTTGCAAGGAAATTGGTATCTGAAACCGAAATATAGAATTTACGTTAATTACTTCGATATGGAAGGGGTAGGACTGCTGGATGGGCGAGGGGGTCGACGAGGCTGCCAGTTGGATTGGTATAAATTCGTATTATGTTTCGCGGATATGGAAATCATATTCAAATTCTTATTGATTGCACATCCGCATCGGCCGATCCAAGCAACGAAACAACTTCAACGACCCATGATGGAAAAAACGATCCAAACTAATTCCTTCCCTTGAAGTGATTATTTATCAGCGTTTTAAGCTAAGAAAAAATGCAACACTCTCAATATGTTGTTTAGCTGACATTTTGTAGATTGTAGAAAATTACAACAAAACAATTACCAATACAAGTGTGGAACTGTAACTCCCTGATTAGATTAAATCAATTGGAAAAAATGATGGTTTTACAAACGGCAACAAAGCAAAATGCTTAAAAAAGAAAAACAGGACGAAACGGTGAAGCGATTAAATAAGGGAAACAAATCGAATTAAGAAGAAATGTCGCTTCTTAACATTTGCGCCCTTGTTTGTACGTTTCAATATGTAATATCGGGTCCCTCCCTGTTTTCCATAGGATATTTGCATGCAATCCAACTTGATTGGATCTTATATTAAAGGACATTTGATGCCATTAGAAAAGAGAATAGAATAGCTATTCCACTAATTGCAATGGGTCCCAGCAGGGTCGTTCTTTTTAAATGCTTATTTCGTATTTGAGATTTCATTCTATGATTAAAAAAATCCTCCGACCACCCCTCGCCTGCAGAGCATATACTTAATTGATTTGCTTGTGGGGTTTGGGGGTTTAGGCGACCGGGAGGCTGCGGTGTTAAGCAACCTCCCTGATTGGGGGCTTATATGCCATACAACAATGCTATAAGAACAGTTATAATAATAATTATTATTATATATTAATAATTGATAGTTACTAACAGTTGTTATATGCTAATAGTTGTTATTAATATTGTATACTAATTATGGCATAACAATATCTTTAAAAAAATATCCTAGATTTGGAGCGAGCGTCTTCTTAAAACAAGGTTAAGTCCGCGGCGCGTTGAAATTTTTTGTGACCGCGCTGAAGACACTTACGGCAATTTTGGTTTTTACTAGGAAATATAGTTTTTTTTATTAGGAAACCTTTGTGTTGTTTCGGAAAACGTTGGTTTTTTTATTAGGAAGATGAGGGCGCGTCCGACCCTCTTTGAAAAAAACAGTTGTGTGTGTGTAAGGTGACACGAACCGGAAAAACGCCCCTTCGGTTAGCCTTTAAAATCGGTCGGAGGATTTGGGAAAAAATAATAATCAATATGGAGAGTGAGTCGAGTCGAGTGGAGATGCGAAGGCAAAAACCCAAACAACCCTAGAAATTATCTGATATACTTTTGCATACGATCTGCATATCAGAGTGGGTATTCTTGCTCTGTCCCTCCCCCCTTAGATCCTGGCGAGCATGGCAACCCTTTCGCTCGGCGAAAAAACACCCCTTTTCGGTTTCACTTCCCATCAATATCATATGAGATACCGGATACGGACCGAAGCAAAAGATATTCGAGAGGCGATTTTAATAATTACGATATACGTACGAGGGGGGTTGGGGGGCGGCACACGGCACGCTACTCGCTGCAGAGGTGGCCGCGCTCTGTGCAGCTTGAGCCACTTTAACCCGCAGCCTGTCGCGCTTGCTTCTAAATCACATAAATCATTTATTCTAGAAATTTTTGCATCCTAAGTAACTAAATGTGTTAATAAATTCAATAATTACGAACTATCGCAAAGAAATTGATTGCAGTAGCAAACAAAACAACATATTTTTTAGGTAGAGCAACTAAAATCGATAGTAATAACCGTGCTGATAGTTTCAAAGCGATTCTTTTGTCCGATTCACAACAAAACTCAAAAGGAAATCAGTAATTATTTGGCATACATCACTTAATATTATTTATATGTTCAAGGCTGCGCAGGTAACGTCACTGTGAATCCGGTTTTTATAAAATATGTACCTACAGATTTAATGGTCCAATATTCTATTATCTTATGTACCCACATATGAACACATAAATACGTGAATATTCATGTTTTCATGTTTCTTATGGTGAACGGACCCTATCTGTTATAGGGGCTCTTTGTCAGGCAGATCTAAGGAGGCTATGAAGCCATCCTTTTCTAGCCCATTCACGTGAGGCGAATTGTTGCATTCGAACGGACGGACAAACGAATTACAGAAAGTTCACGCATTGGTGGCTTTTGATAAAAGAATTTTTTAGCGTTTCTGATTTTACAACAGGTACCCATTTATTTAGATTTTAGCGTTTGATTGCTGGTTTTCTATTGCTAACTAATTAGTTATACGCGTTAACTAAGCGCTGGGTTCAACCAAATCGTTTCTAATCATCAGTTAAATATTTATGGTATATTTGCATGGGGGCGCGCTCTACCGATATATTTGCATGTGAGGCGCACTTTATGGTATTTATAACATACTCATATGGGAACGCTATAAAATCGGGTAATTCGCACTCAATTTGTTGCGTTTCTCGGGAAAAACAACGACGAATAACTTTTATCAATTTGTAAAAATCGCACAATAAGTCAAAATGGCCGTCGGCGTCATACCTGCGATCCCTATCGGTTCGTATAAAATATTTTCTATTTAAATTTCAGAGACCGTAACGATAAATTGGCCAATAAAACAAAGCTCCAAGTATGTTATGTTATAAATGTGTACTTGATATGTAAATTTAAGGCTTTATTACTGATTGCAATGATATAAGCGCCGGTAAAATCAGTTCTTGCGTTGAGCCATAATTAAGAATGCGTAGTAGGTCTTGACTTGCGGTTGGGTCGCAGCTGGCCAAGACAGCGTGCCGATTGCTCGTACTCACCAAGTAGGCGTTTTGCTCGCTCCTTGGCCCAGAGAGCCTCCATCACTTGGCACAAACTCACCACATCAAACAATCGATCCACAAAACCGAGCATCGAGACAGAATCAATGAATCGATATAGAAAATCAATGAATTGAGACACGGAACCAACTATTTCATACGCAAAGTCAATGAGTCGATCAATGATTACTCACGTAGATCTACACATAATCAACACAACAAATGAGTAGACTAACAAATCAATAAATTAACACTTAGAGCCGCAGAGGATCATCGAATCGATGCACGGGATTAAGGAATCGGCCGAATCACAAAATCGCCAAACTGGATCAATTGATGTGCGCCGAATAGATCGATCGAAACACAGAACCGACAAGTCACTCAATGGACAGTCGCAAATTTCCGCAATCGGCATGAAAAACGCCAAGAAGCAAGCAATTAAGTAATTCTTACCCAAAGTCAAGGAGAAACAGCAGCTGGCAAAAGGAACGTTTGACCACTATTAAAAAATGATTGTGACACATTCCGATTACGAGTACGTGATCGAAACAGAAAAATCAATAGTGATAACCCACGGTTTTTTTCTATACACTCTAATGGCGAACAATCGGCATCGATAAAGCAAATCGAATGAATTGCTGCAAATATATTTTTTGTGCGAGATAATAATAAATTCGATACCTCACGCTTTGTGCCGTTTCGATAGGATTAATTTTAAAATAATAACGTATTGATTTGGCGCACCGTAAATTGATACGGCCGGTTATCGGTAGGTCGTTAAAATTGTTTTTTGACAGTGTAGTCGTCTAATGTTTATGAAGAAACAGCGATAATATTGATTATTAATATACTATTGCATTTTTTATTACTTAAAATATGACGATTTTTTACTGATAATTTTTGAATTAATCAATAATTAACTCGGAATATTTATTAAATAAGCTCCGTTTTTATCTTGGATCGTTTTAAAAATAAAACCCAACAATTGATATGTACCCGGTTCAACTTAAGTACACGCTCTCTTTTTCGGCTGTTTATTTTTTGCGGTTTGTTATTTAATCCTGATACTCCTCACGTAATACCTTCTAGAATCAGAACGCTTTGCCTCGCTTCGCTCGGCACTTAAAACCGCCAACTTGATCGTTTTATAACCAGGAACATAACGCTTTGTCTTAAAAGCGTCAACTAGCGCTATGCCTCGTTTCAGTCGGCACTTTAAAGCGTCAATGTAAATTTGTAATATCCAGAAACTTAACGGTTTGCCTCGTTTCGCTCGGCACTTAAAAACGTCAACTAGTTTCTAACATCCAGAAATATAATGCTTTGCCTCGCTTCGCTCGGTACTTAAAAGAGTCAATTTGAGATTCTAACTTCGAGAATATTACGCTTTTGTTTAGATTTCTAACAAACAGGAACTCTTTGTCCTAAAAGCGTCAACTTAAGTTTCTACCATTCAAAAACATAACGTTTTGCCTCGCTTCGCTCGGCACTTAATAGCGTTAACTTGATTGTCTAACATCCAGAAACATAACGCTATGCTTTAAAAGCGTGAAAAAGCGTAATTTTAACATCCAGAAATATAACGCTTTGCCTCGCGCCGCTCATTACTTAAGTGTCAATTTAAATTTTTAACATTCAAAAACTTAACGGTTTGCCTCGCTTCGCTCGGCATTTAAAAACGTCAACCTGAGTTTCTATCATCCAGAAACATAATGTTTTGCCTCGCTTCATTCAGCACTTAAAAGCGCCGACTTGATTGCTAACATCCAGAAATATATCGCTTTGCCTTTCTTCGCTCGGCACTTAAAAGTGTCAAATTAAGATTTTAACATCCAAAATTGTTTCGCTATTAAAAGCGTCAATTTTCTTCTATATTGGTTAACTTGCCTGTTCTTAATTAAAATGAAGAGCATTAATTTGGACACAAAGGGAACTATTTAAAATGTAAAAGGAATATTTAGAATGTAAAAGGAACATCTAGAATGTAAAAGGAAAATCTAGAAGAAGATAAAACCTAGAATGTAATGAGAAAACTCGGAGAATAATGAGAAAACCTAGAATGTAATGAGAAAACCTAGAATTTAATGAGAAAACTTAAAATATAATTTGAAACCTTAGAAAGTAATGAATGTTAGAATATTACCAAAAAACCTAGAATGTAGATTTTCGCTTTACATTCTTGATTTATGATACGAACAAACCTAGGATGTAAAGCGAAAATCTAGAATGTAAAAAGAAGATGATTATATTAGGAAACTCGATTTAGAATGTCAATCTTCTAACTTCTAACTTCTTGACAAGTTATATTGCACGATGAAAATTGTTGAAATCTGTTGGAAACCGTTCTTTTAGATTAATGAAAAATATCAATACAACGGAAATTATTTAGTTAATTAAGAAAAAAATCATAGAATATCAAGAAAACATTTAAAATATCAAAGAAAATAATTATTAATTTATAGCTGAAGTCTAATTAAGAGTATTAAAAGAATCAGCAAGATGATGATGATTTTTTTGTTAAAAACGTCGTCTATTGCGAATCCACCCTGTTAAAGACCAGCAGCAAGAATTTGACTGCAAAGAAAATATCGAAATGTAGACAAGTAAGATAATTTCTAAGATGCAATCTTAAAATGTCCACTCTTTTTGCCACACATAGTTTATTTGGAATGATTTTTTGTATTCAAACTAATTTTTAGAAGTATCCATTGTATCGAACTAACATTTTTGATTGATTTTTTTTTGTAAAGTAACTTTAGTGAAGTTGTATGACCATTTAAGGAGTTTGGAACATTATGATATTCTTTTAATATTTAAATGGAATATTAACATTTATGTGCATTACAAGTTTTGTTATAAAAACCCTAATAATCATTCTAAAGGATATCTTATTGGATCATTATGGTCGGAAAATTATAGGAATTATTGGCTATGCAGTAAGAAAGTATTTTAGACCGGACAGATTACAGACAATTTTAACATGACCAGAGTTTACCATGTACACACAAACTTCTCAAAGCTAACCCAAACGTTTTCAATACATTTATACCCCAAATTAAAACCTAAACCGCTTTTTACCATCAAACAGGAAACGTAGAATAACATTAGATTAATTTTATTATTTTTGCATTTTTAATATCGATTCAAAATTGGAAGAGGTTACTTAATATCAGTTAATATGAGTACAAAATATCACTTTGATATTATCATATTTAAACGGCTACTCCCTTCAGTACAATTTAAAAAGCGATATCAAACTAGTGTATTTGATTTCTCACTCTCGAGACAATTTTCCAAGTTTTCAATTCCATAAGTAAGCCGCAGGCACGACTTCTGAACTTGGCTCAGAGCGCGAAAATACTCGCATAAGCACGCGCCTTATTTTCAGACGGCGCGAGAGCAGCCCGAAACAACGAAATAACCGCCGAAAAGCGTTCCGGGCCATATGTTTATTCAAAAATCAACATTTTTATTAGCACAGAAGCCTTGTACAAGCAGCTACCCACATTTTATCAAACCAGAACGATTTTTATTAGGTTATTGTTTTCATTTAAAGGGGAGATTCCCCTCGTTTTCCGAACACGAATAATCCCCGAATTTTACAAATATTCAATAAAATCCGCGCTGAGGCAAGGAGCGCGACGGCGGCGGCGGGAGCGCCACCGCGCGAAAGATTACTGCCGATACCGCTTAAACAGCCTTAAAATAAAAGCAACAAAAATCTTCCTGTAAGTGATTTATTTTGCGCTTCCTCTCTCATATAATCGGTTTAGTATAGATACAGTTGTATCTTGGAGGCGCGCGGAGGCGGCCGGCTTCCGTCTTCGTCTGGGGTTTTGTTGCGCCCGCCGCCGAGAAAGAGAGGAAGAGCGTATCGGTAACTGGAAATCATCCCCCCGAACGTTTAATCCTACTTAAGATGTTAAAAGAAAAAAACACCCTGTAAGAATCTATACGCGATGAATCTTGCCAGTTTGGAAATTAGTTTTGGGGAGCTCTATAAAGCTGTTTAGGTACTTATTAAAGAGTTTTATCTATATTTGTTTCCTTTGCCTCGTCGCCTCTCGCATTTTGCCACGGCGAGAGCTCAGCCTTGCCAACCAGATGCTGTTTCCCAAGTGTTAATTACTAATTTATCAGTATTTTAAGAAAAATACCGCGGGGTAGTTCTTAGAAGGCGCCACTGCAGGTTTCTATGCTTCGTCATGCTTTCCAAACGCTTCCGCTATGCTTGGCTTGTTTGTCTTATTGGTCATCTTTTACTTTCACCAACTTTTTTCGTTTTTGCTAAAGCGAGGCGAAAGAAGCTGCAATGAAAATTGAAATGGTCCATCCAAAATTCCAAACTGGGCTGAAATAGGCACAAAATAGTAATTTCAGAGCCGCCGGTTGTTAGCGGAAGAATTTTTGCAAAGTGCGAGAATGTTGAGGGGAGCCCTCCACCTTTTTTACAAGTGCAGTGAGCATAGTAGCGCGTAGTGACTTTGGATAAGTCGCAGCACACCGTCCGTTGTCATTGCATCCAAACGAAAGATTTACGCACCGCGCATTCCACAATCTTTTTAATCTTTGTGTCTCAGAGCCTCCTTTGATGTCAATTCTTTTCCGATATCTATTCCCGATATAAACGCACAGAAAGAGTGATGGAAATAAATACCTGCGCTCCTCTCTAAAACTAATTTATTAAGTCTAATAAAAGCCCGAAATTAAAAATAGGCGTTTGTCACATAATAAAAAAGAAAGCCTGTTGTATATCGGGGTTATTTCGAGTAACGGATCGACTGGTGTTTTATTTTCCTTGATATTTATATTGTATATTTATAAATACTTGCGGGTTACGGTGCGTCTACAACGGTTTTGTTTCCGATTGGATCTTGCTCCACCAACTCGCTACATCATCGGTCCCTTAACATAGCTGCCCCATAGTGTAGCCCCTATGGGTCGAATTTTTTAAAAGACAAGCCTAACAAGTGGAGTTATAATCATGACATTATTATCAATTTTAAATGCCAACATTCTGCTTCTTCCCAAACTCTTCTAATACTGTAACCTTGCAGATGTCATTTTCACATTTAGAAAATTTCATACTAAATCCTCAATTTTGAAATCTAAATCTTTGAATTTACATTCTAAATCCTTGATTTTTCATCCTAAATTTGTTTCTAATCCTAAATTCCAGTATTTTCATCCTAAATTCCTGATTTTTCATCCTAAATTCCTGACTTTTCATCCTACATCCTTGCGTTTTCATTCTAAGTCCTAATCCTAAACTTTTGTTTATAGTTCTAAGGTTCTAATTTTTCATCCTAGGTCTTTGATTTTTCATTCTTAACCCTTGACGTCTCATCCTAGATTTTTTTTATCCTTAATTCCTGAATTTCATCTTAAATTCTTGCTTTGTCAGCCTAAATCCTTGGTTTCTCTTCCTAAACTGTTTTTTATAATCTTAAGGTTCTAATTTTTATTGTAAGTCCTTGATTTTACATCCTTAATCCTTAATTTTCAACCTTAATTCTTGATTTTGAATCCCAAGCCAGGATTTTTTCTTCCTAAATCATTGATTTTTTAACCTAAATCGTTGATTTCTCAATCTAATTTTTTGTTTATAGTCCTTGAGTCCTAATTTTTCATTCGAACCCTCTTAATTTCTTATCCTAATTTTATCCTAAATCCTTGATTTTCAACCTTTATCTTTGATTTTTCATCCCACACCCTTAATTCGTCATCCTAAATTTGTTTGTATTCTAAATGCCTGAGTTTTAATCCTAAGCCCTCGATTGTTCATCCTAAACTCTTGAGTTCACATCCAAAAATATTTGTTTTAATCCTAAATTCTCTATTTTTCATACTAAATCATTGAATTTACATCCTAAATTCGTGACCTCTCATCCTAAATTACTTATTTCTCATTTTAATTCCTGAACTTTTTAACTAAATCATTGATTTTTCATCCTATATCCTTGCGTTTTTATCCTATACCCTTGATTCCTCATCCTTGCGTTTTTATCCTGTCTTTGATTTCTTATCCCTAGCTTTTATTTATAATCTAAAAGTCCTAATTTTCAATCCTAAGCTGTTGATTTCTCATCCTAATTTTTTAAATCCTAAATTTCTAAGGTTTCCTCTAAAATTCTTGATTTTTCATTCTATAAATCCACGATTATCATCCTCTAGCCTTGATTTTTCATCCTAAGTCCATCACTTTTCATTCTAAATTTGTTAAAATTCTAATTTCTTGTGTTTTCATCCTAAATTCTCGATTGTTCATCCTAAATTTGTTTCAATTATAAATTCCTGAGTTTTCATCCTAAATCCCCAATTGCACATTTAAAAGTTATTAAAATTCTAAATTCCTGAGTTTTCGTCCTAAACCCTCAATTGTTCATCCTAAATCCTTGATTTCCCACCCAACAATTTGTTTTAATCCTAAATACCTGAGTTTTCATGCTAAATTCATGGTTTTTATCCCAAGTTGTGCATTTTTTTGTTTTCGTATTTGGTTCTATAAGTTCGATCACCAAACTAAGAGTTGAATCCTAAACTTTTCATGGCGGAATTTTAAAATTGCTTTCTGGATTTTAGTGGTTTTTTATATTTTAGTCTGGATTTATCATCAATGTTGTTGAATCCTTGCTTTGATTTCATTAAATCTAAAGTTAGTAATTTTGTATTGGAAATGTTGACAGGATTTATCCTCAACATTTTTAATCCAGAAATCTTGAAATAGCATAATTAGATTGTAGTCGTTGTTGTCGAAATTGCAATTTTAGATTTTTGTTGTTCAAGATTCATCCTGAAAAAAAGACTGATTCTTCAATCTTACAATTTTTTCTGAAAGATTTCGAGATGTTTTATCCTCAATCAATGAATTTTGATTCTCTTGCTTTAGATAGTCGATCCTCCTGTTTCATTCTTAACTCTTGATTTTTGATCCTGGGTTTTATTTTAATAATTTCATCACAAGCTATCGATTCTTTTATTTAGAAGTTAGTCACCACCAAAATCAACCAATTTAGTAATTCTACTATGTCTGCTACTGTTGGTATAACTCCACTGCTAATTTTGATTAAAACGATACAGTCCGTTTTTATAATTTAGAGCGAACAGGACGTGTAACGAGATGTTTCAACTGAATATATTTTAATGCATAGGCTTCCAAAAATATCGTCTAAGAGTGGTGCACGAATCAAAGTAATAACTACGAAGGCACCTCTGAGACAAATCACGTTACGGTGGCAAGCGTGGACGCAGCATATAACCTGCCAGAAAATTGTTTAAAGCGCAGTGAAATCCGAACAGTTGTTTGATCGGGCATCAAATCTCATCCCATCGACTCAGAAATAAAACATGATGATTCACCCGTTTATTTTGCTAGCTCTACGGGTGTGAATATGTCATTTAGTAAATACAGAAAGTTAAAAATAAGAAACAGATAGATCGCGTGTCTCCGCAATCATTCTTGTCTCCATATTCTAATTTATCGATACCTCAATGTTAGAATGTGATTCATCCCCCCGACAGTCGGCTAGGCATCATCAGCGCTTAGTAACCGGTAAATTTTTCGAACAGTTCGATGAAATAGTTTCGATGGGATTTAGAGGTGTCAGGAACATGTGTTTTTTGTCGGAAACGAGTGATGAAGTGGCAGCGCTGCGCAACGCTCGCCTATCGAAACGCCGGGCTTACTTCGACGATCAGTCGTTTGATTTCATCGGGCATTTACACTGCAAACGGTCACTAGCTGTAGACTTTTTTCGGACTGAATATTGAGAAACGCGCTCTCGCTTCCGAAACTCACTTTGAAAGATGGCTGGAAACGATACCGAAATGTCTTTGCAAGTCTGACCTGGAGTATAAAAGTGAACGCTGAATATTGCGAACTGACGAATATGTTCGTCAATACCCTAGTAGAAATAAATATGCAAAATTTAACTCGCACAGCGTTAAACCAAATGCAGGATTGAATCTAGTGTGGAAAATAGACGAATATATTCGCCCTGGCTGAAAGACAGTTTGCTGATTAAACAATGGAGGGCATAGAAGATCCAGTCTAGTCCAGTTTGAATAGCCACGCATTCTACGAGGCCAAGCAGTGATGTATGTGTACATAGAGAAAACGCGTAGGTAGCAGTCCTCAGTTGGAAAACTGTTAAAATTCGCCCACTACAATCAATACCATGCCAATGAACCTAACTAGATGATAGTAGAGGTATTATCAAGTTCGGCCGTCAAAGAACTCTGGCCAAGGAAACGGATGTAAAGTCCTTATCGAAGGCTATTATCGGTTCTTGTCATTGTTCGGCCGTGTTTTTATTTTGACAAAACGCCAAAGCACACATGCGTGAAACAAATGAATTCTGCATTAACAAATGACCGTGCTAACGGATGTATTTAATGGACTATTCAACTAGTAGTATGGGCCTTCGATGCGAATACGCGTTGCGCCTCGCATCGCCGCCGTATTGATGAGGGTATTTACATTTTTATTGTGGGGCACCACTTTTATATTCCTGCTCCGCCATGCATATTCAATAATCCGCAAGTGTTCAGATGTTTAGACGCCACTTCGCTACACTAGCCGCATCGGGCTGCCACTCATGCGAGTCTAAACAGAATCGGAACAAGTGTCTTCCTTGCCATGACGTAATTAGCCCTTATGAGCCATAAGGGATTATCACCACCTGCAATACTGGGAGAATTTCGATCCAGCTCGGTTTGAGCTTTACTATTTTGGTTTTGAAATTGACCATCCAGGATTTGAATTGATCGTCAAGGATTAGAATTGATCCTCCAGATTCTCAGGCTGTGCATGCGGACTTTAGGTTTAAATATATATATAGGTTTAAGCCCTGGAAAACTACCCTTGGTGTACCTGCATTCCAGAGGGAAACAAGTTTGGACTATTTTTGCTAGGTGCTGCCATAGGTTTTTCCATCACACTTTCATTCGACGCTTGATTTAGTCTTGATTGATTGGTTTTGAATGTCTACATTTTAATACTTTAGGGTACATTAGGGTACATCTAAACCTCAAGATTGTTGAATTATTTCCACTATTTTCTATCACATGATGATAAGGTTCTAAATGAAGTAGAAATTCTTAAATCTTAAATTCTAATATAGCTACAACTTTAGATTGTCTGTAAATTTTGCTTTTGTTTAACTTTAAGTTTTTGATTTTCTTCATTACTTCGTTCTCTGGACTAGTGTGGAGCGTAGAAAACTCACTTAATGAGTATAAGACTACACTTGGGAGTAGAAGGTTAATCTATAGCTTAAAAGACTAAACTTAAAGGCAGAAGACTAGTCTATACCTTAGAAGACAAGTTTACACGCAGAAGATTGGTCTATAGCTTAGAAGACTAGACTAGAACACAGAAGACTAGCCTAGAACGCAAAAGACTAATCTATAGCTTAGGAGAGTAGCCGAGAACGCAGAAGACTAGTCTATAGCTTAGAAGCATAGCCTAGAACGCAGAAGATTATTCTATAGCTTAGAAGAATAGGCTACAACGCATAAGTCAAGTCTATATCTTAAAAGACTAAAATAAAGCGCAGAAGACTAGTCTATACCTTAGAAGACTAGCTTAGAACGCAGAAGACTAGTCTATAGCTTAGAATACTAGAATGCAGAAGACTACTCTATAGCTTAGAAAACTAGGCTAGAACGCAGAAAACAAGTCTACAGCTTAAAAGACTAGCCTAGAATGCAAACGACTAGTCTATAGCTTAGAAGACTAAAACGCAGAAGACTTCTCTAGAGATTAGAATACTAGGCTAGAACACAGAAAACAAGTCTATAGCTTAGAAAACTAGACTAGAACGCAGAAGACTAGCCTAGAACGCAAAAGACTAATCTATAGCTTAGGAGACTAGCCGAGAACGCAGAAGACTAGTCTATAGCTTAGAACCATAGCCTAGAACGCAGAAGATTATTCTATAGCTTAGAAGAATAGGCTGCAAAGCAGAAGTCAAGTCTATAACTTAAAAGACTAAAATAAAGCGCAGAAGACTAGTCTATACCTAAGAAGACTAGCTTAGAACGCAGAAGACTAGTCTATAGCTTAGAAGACTAGAGCGCAGAAGACTACTCTATAGCTTAGAAGACTAGGCTAGAACGTAGAAGACAAGTCTACAGCTTAGAAGATTAGACTAGAACGCAGAAGTATATAACTTATAAGACTAGGCAAGAACGCAGAAGACAAGCCTGTAGCTTAGAAGACTAGCCTAGATCGCAGAAGACTAGTCCATAGCTTAGAAGACTAGGCTATAGCGCAGAAGACAAGTCTACAGCTTAGAAGATTAGACTAGAACGCAGAAGTATATAACTTAGAAGACCAGGCAAGAACGCAGAAGACAAATCTATAGCTTAGAAGATTAGACTAGAATGAAGAAGACTAGTCTATAGCTTAGAAGACTAGATTAGAACACAAAATACTAGTCTATAGCTTAGACGACTAAAATAGAACGCATAAGACTAGTCTATACCTTAGAAGACTAGGCTAGAGCGCTGAAGATTAGTCTATTGCTTAGAAGACTAGACTAGAACGCAGAAAACTAGTCTATAGCTTAGAAGATTAGATTAAAATGAAGAAAACGAACCTAGAGAGTAGAATACTTGTCTACTTTTGATTGGTTTTACTTTTGTTCGATTTAATTTTTCGTATTGATGAACACTCACAAATTCACTCTTTTTAAAAATTCACTTTGGAAAATGGCTGCCAACGGTACCGAAATGTCTGCAAGTCTGGCTTGGAGCATAAAAGGGAACGTGGAATGGGGACACAATTAAGGAATCAACTCGCTTAAGGCCAAATAAATCTGTTGTCATTTCTTAAGTTTACATGATTGCATTTTGTAATTATATTTTTAAGCGTGTTTGCTCTATAAAGCACTTTACTCGAGGAAGCGAATCAAAAGCGTTTTATTTCGCGACTATTTTGACTTTTCAGGGTTTTCAACAGAAATTCACTACTGATCGATGGAGGCACATTTTCTGATGGAACATGCAGAAGATTGTTTGAGAAGTTGAAGAAGGTCGGTCATCTCAGAACAAAATCAGTTTTTGACGACATTGGAGATTGCGAATAGACTTGATTCTGCCTAACAAACCATTTCCGAGCATATTCGGAAACTAGGATTGCTGAGGAACTGTTCGTGAGGATTCTTTTTCGGGTAATATTTGGGGATGATTACGAAAAATCGTAAATAGAAAGACATACTGTGAACTCAAAAAACTGGCACACTAAATTTCTAAACCGACTCTGAGGCTGAGAACAAAAGGATATTGTGTATATCATGGGACTCCATACAGAGAGTTAATCAGCAATTGGATACTTTTGAAGGCAGCACTCCAAGAAAAGAGGCAACAGTAAGGGCATCGTACGGATTAATGACAATGCCAGGCCACATACTGCTACTCGTCAGAAACTCGCAGGGCTGGTCTCTAAATTCTCTCGCATCAGCCGTACTCACCAGTCGTAGCACCCTCCCATTAGAACTTGCTTCAGTTCGTGCAAACCTTTTTGCGAGGCAAAAAAATAAACAAGGAAGACATCAGAGAAGCACGTGTTCGCTGGAATATACAAATTGCCATCACACTAGCAGCGACACACCAAAATTTATTTCGACTTGTATTACCGCGGACAAACTTTTTTGCATGAATAGATTTTAACGCTGTAAAGCGCAGGCTTGGCTCTATCTCATTGAAGAAATCATTGGTAGGACTTAAAAGCAGATAAGATACACATGCTGTACGAAGCTTGAGTCTCAGGATGCTTAGAAAAACAACTTCGAAAGCAAACACTATCACAAGACGCACAATTATTTGGAATACACGCAATAATTTAATGTAAACATAATTATTAAATCTATACGCTATTATTAAATCTATACGCTATTATTATGTGTATATGTGCTATTATTTAATGTATGCGCTATATTTAATGTATACACCTTTAGTTAAAGTACACACAAATCGCTAATGTATTCAAAAATTCTTAATGCATATACAATTCTTAAATGTATACACTAAGTAGCTCGCATAATTTACAAGAATTCTTCGCAGTAAGCGCAAATATTTCTTGGTTATCTTGTCTAGGCATTAAAGATCGAGATAAAGTTGCAGGTAAACGGTAAATCGCGCGATGCAAGTTGAAGTCGCGTAGGGAATTAATGGTGGAGTGATGTGACAAAACATTTGCACTGTAAATAGTTTGCGTTTTCTTCTATTGATTCGATGATTCAAACTATGCAGGTTCCCCGGCAATTAATACTCTAGTCGGGTTGTGGCCGTGCGTGCTGCACTTAAAATATGTATTCACTTAGTCACTGAATAATGAAATGTATATACCGCAAATTGTTACAAATAATACTGAGGAGTTAATCCTGGATTCACCTGCGCGTGGCCGAGCTTATCGAGTCGGTAGATCCTAACAAAAAGATGTTAGTTGCAGTTTCAATCAAAAATAAATTCTCGTTGCAAAATCTCAGAACGATCCAACTACCAGAAGTGGTGCTTCACCTGCATGGATAGTGATGCCGCTGTGAATTAATATCATTTAACTTGCAAGGCGACATGTTTAGACTGCGTACTTGGCCCAATTTTCTGCAGACAATAAGGGCGAAGTGCTAAGTTCGGTCAGAGCCGATTAGGGGAGTGCTGGAAGAATAGGACGCGGGGTTTCGCAATTGTAACCCAAAAACCGAGCCCATGGTCCCGATAACTTTTCTTCTCGCCTTACCTGGCTTCGCAGGCTGCGACCATTGTTTGTTGTTATTTTTAAACCGAAAAGAAAACAAAAACAGTTTAAAAGCGAAAGCGAGGTGACTAATGACTTCGGTTTCGTTCAGTTCAAAATCTATATTTAATGCGAAAATGCTGGCGAATCGGCGTCTCTCTCTCTCTTCGAACCGATCGGCCGCACTAATTTTCAACCCGCTACGTTAATTTCCCTGTATTAATTCCAATAATGCTGACTGTTTTCGACAAGTGTACTTGGCAATGATACAGAGCTGTATAGATTTAGCGGTGTAATTTTTCGTTGGGCATTTCGTCTCTTTCCGGCCGTGCTTTGGAAGGCTGAGTGAGGAGGACGGAGTATTAGGAACGTACGGATCGCACTCGAACGTTCAGATGTCTGTGACATTAGGTATTTTACAAGATATTTGTTTATTTTGGATACCGATAGCCAATAGGATCTTCCCTCCTCTTCTCCATTGTGCTCGGCTAATGAGCCGGAAAAAGACGGGTAGCCTTTATTTGTATGCTATTTTCAAACTGCGAGACACACCGGTCTTTATTATTTAGTGTAATGTAATTAGTCGTTTCTTTGACCCCGAATTCTCAGCTTGGCTTTTTGCTGCTTAAGCGCTATCGGGGATGGTTCTGAAATTGCTTGTGGAATTCCTGCTTAAGGAGTTTCCCTTGGTTCTCTCCCTTTGTGCGGTTTTTATTTTGACTTTGACTTCGATATTCCCAGGATATTCTCCAGACGACTTACTTTTTTTATTTGTTCAAAAAATTTGAATTAGTCCGTCTTCGGCAGTGTCTTTGCATAAAATGTGTGTAGGATAACCCCATTTCCCGTCGTTTCTTTGATATCCAAACGAAAACAAAAACTAATGAATCGTAGCGTTCCTACAAGGGAGTTAAAATTTGTGGAAATAAATGCTTGTAGTCTCCAAGTTTTTCGATAAGAGATTCGACCAAACTGTCGTTGTTAGAGACTGAGCTGAACTTTTCATGGCTATTTGTATTGGTAAATAGTTGGGAGTTACATTTCATTTTTTTGGAAATTAACAATTTTTTTAAATAATTTCAATTACTGACTGTGCCCACGTGTGACATAATAAACCTTGTTTATTTGACTTAACTTGTGACGCATTTTGAAATATAAATGTCGTAAGCAAATATACAAATATCAAGAATTTAATAAGCTTTGCCGACTCGGGTTGAGCGAGCTTCGCTCGCTCATCCCGTGCAAAACAGGAGTACATTAAAAGATGTACACGCTAAAATATTTAAAAATGTAGTTTACTGTGGTTTAATAATTTTGCTACGTTTTGTATGTATTTTTCGACGTGTTCATTGCTTCGCTCGCTCAGCTCCCTGATCCCTGACGGAATGAGCTGGTTTAAAGTCGCAATCATGTAATTTGTTGTTGTTTTCCAAGTTTAAAAAATTACATATTTTTAGTTGTATTTTTAAGTAAGTTCATTCATCTGTTAGAGCATTTCCATACCACAAGTATGCGAAGCAAAAGCGTCTTTGTTTCATGACTATTTTATTACATCAGGATTCCAATAGATACTATGATCACTATGATATAAGGTTCTCTACAGTAACTAGTCGTTTCCTTTAAACGACCAAGTTATTAGCAGGAAAGAGACAAATCATCGAGAGTCTAACAAGCTTAACTTACTCGGGATTCGCTCGCTTCGCTCGCTCATCCCTCGCGAAATGAGAATGCATTATTAAATGAACGCCCTTAAAGCAACAAAAAATTAATTTAAGGCAGCTTCATTTCTTAGTGTAGTCTCACATCACGAGGGATGAGCGAGCGAAGCGAGCGAATCCCGATTAAGCGAAGCTAAGGCGTCTTGTTTTGAGGCTATTTGGGTATTTCAGCTTTTCTAAGCCTACAAAAATGCACTATTCTGCAAGAATCTATGTTATTAAGTTTTCTATTGTGACAAAAGTGAAATGTTATGTAAAAAGTGTTTGCTGTAACCTAGAATCAGTTTCAAAATGTAAGTGGAAAACATGGAAAAATCGTTTTGTCCTATTTTGTCTCCCTGTCAAATTTGATAGATCTAGAAGATGGTATTTAAAACTTCTGATTAGGTTAATTGCTTTTGGCTAAAATTGTATACGTGAGGTACAGTTGTATTAAAAAATAGGTCTTGACAATCATTATTTCTTCAAGTCTTCAGGTCGACTCGTTTACATGCTTAACTTGTTGACACTTCTAGTTAAACCGGAAATAGGGATACACATCAAATGATTCAAAACTTACACTTATATTAACTCTAAAAAAACGATATTCAAAGGTTCTTATACGTGTGAATTTTGGAAAAAGAAGGCGCCTCTACTATCATAGTTTTCAAAACTTTTCTTTTCTGAAATTCTAAAAGGAGTAAAAAATTATCGTGACGATCCCTCACACAATTAAGTGTAGACATGACTAATTTTGGGGATACCTAGATTATTGTAGAGCAGCCCATTCCTAGGCTAGGTTTTTCTGGGATTCACTGAGTATATTGAGACTAGACTGTACCAAACACTTTTCAATGCAAAGATCAAAATCTACAAAATTCTTTCCAAAATAGTCTCTGATTTATTACTTGCTTCTGAAATGACTGACTATATTTAAACGAGTTCCAATTCAAATGGTATCGAGGACAGCTTTCTCACATTGTATCTACAATAATTCCTTCATCAGATTTGTAAATATAAACTGGCAGTTGTTTAAGAGAAAAGACACTTTAGTCTATGAAAACGTAAACAAAGTTATGTCCAAAAAATCGCCCATTACTAGCTTTCTACACCACTTAAAGCCCTGTGATTCACCAAGAACATGTTTCCATAAGCATTCGATACAATTCTGTATCAATTTTCTAATAGAAAATCTGATCTGACCACCAATCGTAGCATAGTCTAGCACTATGAAAAATCCGTTGCTGCCTGAGAAAACATTTCTTTATTGAGAACCTTTGATAAATGATAACAAAACAGGGGCTCAAAAGCCTATATTAGACAATCACTACATTGACGCCCAGAGTCACCTGTAAAACAACTGCACCTCCTTGTTTGCAGAATCGTAATTTTATTCCCATAAATAGACAGAAAGCAGCAATTCTACATCTTTGTGCAATCGATGATTTTGAAACTGTTGGAAAAATAATATTGTCGGAATACTTAAGGATGCATTATTTGGCAACCGGGCTGCAAATTTTGCAGCTACTTTTCTAAAATCTTCTATATAAAACGATTTTGATATTTACATGTGTACTGAAGGCGTGACTTCATCTTACGCACGGCAAAGAAATCAAAGAAATGTTTCTTACTTTTTATATGTATAATGGTAGAGTGGGCAAATAGACGCAAAAAAGCAACTCTCTCAGACGCTACAAGAAGTAAAAGAGGCTCCAAGAGGCCCAGAGCTGGGGTGAAAAAATGCCACGTGGCGCCCTGTTTTCAAACAGTCTTCCGAAACGAAAGCATCAAACAACAAACCCAGTAGCAGCGATTAACAAATCCTGCAACGGCGATTAACAAATCCTTCGGCAGCGTTTATTAAAATCAGAAATATAAGACCACAGTGCCCTTTCTTGTGTTAGATCGGTTTCAGCGAAGGGGTTGAAAAGAACCGCCACCACGAGGACGGGTCGTGAACAGTCCGCTGATGGGGCAGAGCGGCGCGGCGCGTGGTGGTATCGAATTTACGTCAAAGAAACCGTGGCGAAAACATTGGCGATACAAAGAAAGCACTGTTATTAATTACTGGCGATATTCAATTATTTCGTTTTTTGCCCAGCGGGTTGGGACTGCCTGTGCAAGCGATAAACAAAGCGGCCTTTGATGTTTTTTTAATACCTATTTTTTCTGGTTGGGTTTTTGCGTGCCGATAGCGCTTCGATTATGGTCTAATTTGATTGTTTTCTGTGGCGGCCCGGAACGGGGGCAAAAACTGCACTTGTTTCGCGCAAGGGTTGAAAATCTGCGGCTCGCTGTCGTTGCCGGCGAACAATCTCAAGTGGTCTCAGCATCGTTTTACTGCACAAAATATCTAGATTTGTAGAGTGGATGAGTGAGCGCTACGTGGAGTTTAGCCAGAATCTCACTTCAACTCTTTGACAAAAAATAACACAGCTCAATCGGCACGGCAATCAAAGACAGATGAGTCAAATTCGCATTAAAGCCCCTGTGAAATTTTCTTCTAATATAACAGCCCCCGTGGTGGTGTTTTCGAAACGCACCAACAAAGTATGAAACGAAAATGGTGTAATTTTTTAATGAAATATCAAACATAAATTTCACTTAAAAGGGTTACTAGATGGAAGGCTTTTAAAATAATAATTATACATTCACCAATACAGGCGAGCACTACGCCCTCCCGCGTCCGAGAGAGAGTCCGACAAAATCGTAAAAAAGCCTTTATATTATCTTACATACGAAAACAAAAGGGTATTGAATATTTCGCCCGGAGCGGCCCCTTGCTTTTCATATTATACCTTACTAATGTGTATGTGCCCGCGTTCCTATTTCGATGCAGCGGTACTAAAAATCCATTAATTAATCTTACATTACCTCTCATTACCACCCGCACGCAATAAACAACCTCCGATAGTCCGCATTGCCGCGAGTGTCTCCATCGCGGACAGAAAAAGTCTCGCTGCTCCCAAATCAAAACCAACTCATCTATGGAGGAACAGTTTTGGAAGTCCTGGTATTACGGGAGTGATATGGATTTTTTAGAAAGGCGCTCTCTATATAGTCGATGGATATACCTCACATAAGATAAATGTATTGTCTTTTAGGCATCCATTTTCGCCATTGTATAATTTCTCTAATTTATTACTGCATATCGAGTTTCCAGACCTTATATATCCATCGAGAACCCTTTCATCTGCGTTCCCTCGTCGTCCCCTTTTCCGCCTAGCCCCTTTGGCTCCGACGCTTGCCCCCCATCCTCCCCCACCTACGATCCCTTTATTCTCACATTAAGCTGCACTTCACTCGCCTTTAGATTATGATTGAGGGGCAGCGTATGATCGCACTCGCTGGTCAGATGATCAAAAAATTGTCGCTTTTCGGCATTTTTCCCTATTCGAAATGTCTCCCTGCTCCACTATTCTTCAATCTACAATTGTTTAGCCTAGTCTTATACTCTCTAGGCGAGTCATCTACTATTCAGGGGAGTTGTTTTTTCTTCAGGCGAGTTTTCTAAGCTTTAAGCAAGTCTTATGCACTTTAAGCTTGTTGTATATCCTCTAGATTAGTTTACAAATCTCAAGGCAAGTCTTTAACGCTCCAGTATAGTTTTCAATTCTTTTGCGACCTTAATCAAACTATCTTTGGGAAGACATATGTATCAACAAAGATCGAAGAGTGTTTAATTCGGCAAGGGAACCAACAATATGCAAGTGGCAATTGGTGAAAACTACACTTTAACAAAGTCACAGTAGCGACTACAGAAATCAAAAATTTGATGGCGATCCCAAGAAGAACAAACTGATAATATGACAAACGACCTAACTAGTAAAACATTTAATCACGACGATATAATGAACAACATCGAAAAAATACCTGATTAATTATGTAGACAAACAAGTATAAAAACATCATGAACGTCACTTGTTCGGGATTCGCTTGCTTCACTCGCTTATCCCTCATGAAGTAAAATGATCACACTTAAATCCTCAAAAATGTAATTTGTCGTTGTTGCACAAATTAAAATACTTACGTTCTGAAATTAAACACAATTTTCAGCGATGTTACCTCTTAAATCATACCCACGCTACGAGGGATGAGCGAGCGAAGCGAGCGAATCTCGAGTAAGCGAAGCTAAATCATTTTGTTTCGTTGTTATTTTGGTATTTTAGGCTTCCTAAACTAACAGGAATGCACTATTATGCAAAAATCTACGATAGTATAGCTTTGCATAGTGACAAAAGTAAAATTTTAGCTAAAAAATATTTTTGTGGAAATGTGATCTGTTTTTCATTAAAGAAATAGAGTTTACTAGTCATTTTTCCTAAACTATTTAATGATTTAATGTAGTTTATAATGGATTGCAAAATGTAACCACAGTAGGGTAGTGGAAAGAACACTTTAATAAGTTTTGTCAGGATTCGCTCGCTTCGCACGCTCGTCCCTCGCGAATGAGGAAATAAAATTACCTCGGGTAAAACCTAAATGTAATTTGTGGTTGTTTTAGGAATGTAAGTAACAAAGTTCTGTAATTATACACATTTTTAAGAGTATTAATTTCTTAAGGCATCCCCACGCCACGAGTAAGCGAAGCTAAAGCGTTTTGTTTTGAGGCTATTTTTTTACTTCAGCCTTTCTCAGATAACAGAAACGCATTATTATGCAAGAAACTATGACAGAAGGTTTTCTGTAATAACAACATTAACAAATATATATATATATATATATATATATGATATATGTAATGCGTAATACGTAATGTTTCTATATAGGCGAAGCAGAAAATTATGTAGAATTTAACAAGCTTCGCTTTCTTAGATTAGAATAGATTACAGAGCTCGCTTAAAGTTTCAAAATTAAAATCTGTTGTCATCCAACGCATTTATATAAATACGTTTTATTGTTATATTTTTAAGCGCGCTTATTCCTTAACGCACCTTCATGCTACGAGGGATGAGCGAGCGAAGCGAGCGAATCTCGAGTAAGCGAAGCTAATGGGTTTTGTTTTGAGGCTATTGTGGTATTTCAAACTCTTTAAACTAGCAGAAATGCACTGTACTTCCAGAAACTATGATAATATGTTTTCTGTAATAGCCAGATTAACGTATTCGGTAGGAAGTAATAAGTTTCCATGTAGGCGAAGCAGAAAAAAATTTAGACTCTAAAAACAAGCTTCGCTTTCTTAAATTAGGGATAATTACAGAACTCGCTGAAAGCCTCAAAATTTAAATGTTTTGTCGTTTAAGACATTCATTTGTTTTGTTGTTATATTTTCCTGCGTGTTTATTCCTTAATGCATCGTCAAGCTACGAGGGATGAGCGAGCGAAGCGAGCGAATCCCGAGTAAGCGAAGCTTAAACGTCTTTGTTTTTTGACTATTTTGGTATTTTGGCAATGCCAAGAAAAATACAATATGATGTACAAAATATTTTATGAAACGATAGTCTCTTTCTGCAGGTGTTTAATAGTTGCTACATTCCCACTTTACGAGGGATGAGAGAGAGCGAATATCGAGTAAGTGAAGCTTAGTTGATTCTTGGTATATTCTTACTTCGTACGTTATGAATAGGTTGCAATTCATGTTGACACAGCAGCCGAGTCTATGAACGTAGCCGCGATGTTGCATACGATGTTTAAGTAAAGTTTTACGTTTGGGTTCAATTTTATTCTTACGTCCTAGTTCTGCAATAAAGTCGACGTTTTACTAATTTTTAACAGTTTTCACGGTATTGACAACATTATAGTTCAAAGGCTCTATTTTATCCACTAACTTAGCTAGAAAACAGTTGAGATTAGCAAGTTTTAGGTAGTCTAACATGACCCAAAAGTTGCTACGGAGCTACCATTTTGCTAGTTACAGACAAAGGGCAAATTTTTTATTATTTCAGCTCAAATGGTCTATCGTGTTTAAGCACACACACTTATGCCGTACGTTTAAAATGAATGCAGTGCCCTCAAATCGTGACGACCCGTCAAATGAAGATTTTTACAAAACGATACAAAACCGATTTTTTGTCCTAGACGACTTTCGCATAGATTTTCCACCGATACACCGATATTTTTACCCCTTCTTATAAACTGTCTTTACGTTATCTCAATGGTTTTTGGGCTGATAACTCCCATGACCTGACTAAAGGAAACTTACTTCTTTATCTTTGGCAGCGATTTCAGACTCGTAATTGTGTCTATCCATGTTGACCTCTTTGTTACTTTCTGTCCCAGTGGAGTTAGTCGCCAGCTGTTCCTTGAGGGTGGTCACTTCTTTTTCTGCCAGTGTCGCCCTCTGCAAAACAAATTAGCCATAGTTAAAAAATATTGCAAGAAACCAAAAATTGAGGGTTAAAGTTGATTAAAGCTGGAATAGAGCGTAGGGTGTGGGGGAGCAAGGAAGATCGTTGAGCTAAGGCGGAAGAGACAAATAATTGAAAATTGAGCAACAATGTAAAAGTGTCTTCGAGCAAGATCTCGGGGGCGAATAACTATCGCCCGGCTGGTCAATTGCATGCGGCGTTCATTACACGTCATTTAAAGCAAAAATAAGAAAAATTCCCAAACAAAGAGGGGTCATTAGCGCGGGTTATTGGTCCATAATTTTCGTCTCCAATTAACACAGTTGAGCCGAAGACGCATCGGCGGGGAAAAAAGGCCGTTCCCAGTCAATTACAGCTACTTGGAATACTCCAAACTGCAAGAATTCTTTTCTTATGAAAAAGAAATGTATTAAATTCTTAGACAAACATACCAAAGTCTGATTGCGGCCCATCGCGATAATCGATGCGGTTACATCCTGAGCCTCGGGGATTTCTGGGCCACTTTGTATTGGGCCACTACAATCTCTGCGGTCGCACATATAAAGTATGATTAATATTTATCAAAAACTGATCGACCGCATTTTTTCGATACGAGCTTAATTACACAAGCCGTTTTACTCAAACGGTCTATTGTTTCATTTCGTCATCCTCAATTGCTCTCTTCTAGCCTAAGACGGTTTAAACTCAACCAAAAGACAACAATAAGCAGAACCGCACCTAATCTGAATCATATATACATGAAACTTATTCTCCATTCATATACATACATAGTACACCTACGAAATCGTCTCGCGTAGACCTACCCTTCAAGCGCCGGCTATCCCTCTCCAACTCCAGCGTTTCTCCACTCCAGCCTCGCTCCTCTCGCTCTACTACCAAATATACCCAGAAGATCACCCACACGTACTTAATAACAGACGACAATAGCTTTTTTTGTTGAGGCTGATGTATTTTTTAATGTAGGCCGTTTTGTGTTTAAATCATCATGAATATATAATAGGCGCACGTAAAATCATTTGAAAAGCGTCTGGTTTCGGGATTTCGGCCGAGTGATTAAGCTTGGGCCGCGGGAGGGAGGAGGTCGGACTGCGGATTTGGCGCCCTTTAAAAACACGGAGAAAAAAAATAGCGAAACGTGGAGGTTCGACGCTTAATTAGCTAAAACTGGGGGCATCCAATCCAGTTTAAGAAGCTGATAACTTTATTAGTAATCAAATCTCCTATAATTAACTAAGTGTCGGTGAAGCTGCCCCTTTCACTCGCTCTCACTCGCTCCCGACCAAACCAGCTATCGATAACTTCATTATAGTGTAGGCTCGAGGGTGAATTTCCCTTTCATTAGAAGAGATGTGGAATGCTACAACTTGAAGTACCGCTGAATACAAATAGCTGTACGCGTAATCAGAAACTGTACGCCGCGGGGCCGGGATTCCCAGAGTAAACCAAGAAACTAACGAATAATCACTTGGAGTAAGTGTCCCAAATAATTGACAATTGGGCGGCGAGTGACCCGTTTGCAAACAATTTGTGCACATTTTTCCCGTGGAGGATTTAAGATGACGTTTTTAGCTTGTTTGTCGCCGCTGTGAGGGGGTATCAGCCCCATCGTGTTTTTTGAACCTCTCTTTAGAGAATTAATTATTATCGGTATTCATTTATTTTACTGTATTTGGCCTACATTTCCGGAGCCATACTTTGCGTTAGGATCAGTTACGGTCCGTCCCGGCTATGCCGAGACGTCGGTCTGTGGTTTGTAGCGGCGTGATAATATAATCAGTATTCGATTTGCAAAGACACACGTTTTTAATAAAATAAAATCGTTGTGCGTTTTATTGCCAACTTGAATCAATCAACTTTTAAACTCAGCGTCCTGTCAATGAAGCTGATCTATTCCATATGATTGGCATTTGTAGTATTTGTCTTGTTATTTATAATTTTCGAGGATTTCCAAAGTTTGAATTAAAATTGCACTAAATGTACTTTATCAAGAAGACTGATGATAATGTCAGACAACATGAGAAATCAGTCTCTAGCTGTTATAGGTTGTCGGAATTCTCAGCCCTAACTTTCCAAAAATTCATGATGATTTTTTTAGTATCTTTTTGCCAGAAGGGATCATATTTCATGAAAATACATTTTAGAAAAAAACTTGGTTTTTGAGGAGAGAAATTGACTTTAGTTTTGTTTTCACCACGATTCGTCTTCAGTTAACTGGAATATCTTACCAAACTGACACCTTCAAGGCGCGGCTAACTTTAAGCTGTTAAAATGATTCAGATGTTTGGATCGTTCAAACACTTCGATTCCCTCTCTATACTTTCTTCAATACAGAGTAGTCTTCTAGTGAAACCAAAAACACGAGATTTGGACCCCAAGACATTGAGGCTCTCAATAGTTTCCACAGACATGCAAGATTGTGAAGACCGCTCTAACTAGGACGGAAAGAAAGTCTTCCCTTCAGCGTTCCTCATCAGATATCTTCTAAGCTGGTATTCTTTTCCCGTACCTATATTATATTTCCCCAAAAATCTAGCCACTCTATCAGTAGATCCCTCAATCTAAGGCAGAATTATTCTGCTCAACATGTAGCAGTTTTTGGTCTCCTCCAGTAATTAGGTACTGTATTTATTTAAAGCCAAGTAAGCATTGCTCTGTTTGGAGATATCAATCAAAGCGTAGCTCAAAATATTCAATTCCGGACCAAACTCTACTTCTCAGAAGGAACCCCCATTTTACCAGGGTATTGCCCATTACCGCGATTTGATCTGAAAATAATCAAAGCCCACCCAAACCACTGAACCGATGAGAGAGCAAATTCTAGGACATCTTGCCATTGTTGTTTAGACAACGAGTTTTAGAAATTTCGTTCCTAAGGGGATGAAAATTAAGAGACCCATTTCACCAGTTTTAAAAAATTTACTTAACATAGAGATAAATGAATAGAGAATGTTATTCATGTAAGTTAACATTAAAATTGATATAAAAGAGGTTATTTGGTGTAATTTGTTTTGCACGAAGAAAGTGTGAGAATGTTTTTTATGAAATATTAGTTGGAGAATGTAGCCAATTTTTACAGATTGCTCTTCAAACAATTGTTACATTAATTTTGAAAGTAAAAAGAAGTAACCAATGTGATAAAATATCTTTCACAATCTATCCAAAATACTTGAAACACACACAACATAAATTAAGAATTCGGAGTGCATGTCATGAAATCCAACATCTTCACTTTTGCTATACCTGACAATTTAAAATTTATCTAAAATTTATAAGAATGATTGCCATGCAGGAAAATAATAAAAAACGTTTACAATTTCAGTACTTATAAGCTTTTTTCAAGGCGTTATATACTAAATATAGCGCATTTATGAAGTCAAAGCCATTTTTGGAATGGTTGAGGTGCCTTAAAGAAAACTCAGCACTTAGGACAAAATGGTGCAAGGTTACGTACTTATGCTTGCAGACCCATACTAACTTATAACAGAAAAATCTATATTATCAACGACATTATTGCGCAGAATAGTGAAGTTTTCCTGAGCTACTTTTATATAAAGGGTGAAAAAGTTTCACTTTTGTGTCACTGTATTAAAAATACAGTTTCATGCAAAGCGGTTGGAAAATTGGAATTGTCGACAACCATTTAATATTTAAATGTTTGACAGTTGCTGTTAAATCACAGAACTATCACTCCGTGACTAATAATTGAACGCAAGCCAAAATATTTACAAATGTTTGCAACTGCGCCCGCGGCTCACCGGCAAACACTAATCTAGAATAAAGTCCTTTCGCAGTTTTGAAAAAAAAAAGTACAAAATTAGGATGAAATAGGGTACTAATCATTTTAAACAAAATATACAGCATAAATTAAGAAGATTATATCACGACAGAACCGTAAGTCTTAGCAATTATATGCAATAAATCATTAAAGATTTACACTGACGTTAATCATTTCAATTCAGTCAAAATACATTCTTAAATCCCCTGAAGAAGGGAACTCAAAATATCTCAAGCGTACAAACCAATTTAGTAATAAACTTCTAAGTCAAAAAATCATGAAAATCCTGCAATTCACGCAGGCTAAACAACTGGTAATTGCTGGTATATATGATATATAAAGAACTGAATCAGACGCGATCGGGTCTTGCACCTCGGATAGCCTTCCAAATATTCGTTACATCTCTTTAAAACATGGAATTTTAATTGGGACCTACTTTGTAATCAAATAATTCAGTTCGATAGCCGTCTGGAAACAATGTAACTCGCAAGCATTTCCTCTTTTCTCGCTCGCAGCGCACTTATTTTATCGGTTTATGATACCAGCTCGCTGCCAATTTATCTTATTCAAAATACTCGAAACAAAAGGGGCATTCAGTTGTGAAATCTATGTGTATGTGCGTATACGGCACATTCAGAGGGCAAAAATATAACAAAACGATTGATGGTATCAATAGCCGAAGTCTAAACACTCCCGAGGCTTGGGAGATTTGATAAAATTGTACGTTTGATAAAATCGCGCAAACAAAGCCAGTCGCTCACAAAATATTGCCGATATCTGTGAATAGCCGGAGAGGAGGCAGGTAGTGGCGGTTTAACGTTGCACAACAACCCTCTATAAACGCCGCTCCGACAATGCGCTGATGACAGGTGACGCCGTTAAATAATTGACAATCGAGCGTCACTCTTAACACCTGTTTCTGTCATTGGTTACAGGTTAAAATCACAAATATCTATGTCGGAATTAATATTCGATATCCATACGTCTCGCATTAAACAATCCTGACCGCGCTGAATTTGCATGGAAGAACACCGAGGATCGTTGTGACCGCACCGCGCGCAATTACAGCAATCGGCGAAAAATCCTCGTCTATCGATAATATTTGAGCGGATTGAATAGGGCGCTTGAAGCAAGTCGTCTAGATTTAGTAGACTAGTACAAAGCCGCGTACTTACGGCGCAAAGTCTAAACAACATGAAGAGATTAAGGCTTCAAGCTGCATCTGTTTTTCTTACCTCTTCATTTCGTTAGTGTAATCATCCCACATCTTTAAAAATATTCCCATGCATACATAACGCATCTTTCAGCCACATATGGTTAATATCACCGCTGCACACACTTGAGAGGGTGTTTTTTTCGCTCGGTGTTCAATAAGTCAAAATCATTCCACGGGCTTAATAAGGCCCCAAATAACTTGTCATTAAGGCTTAGGTTCTTTTTTCAAGAGCATCTGGTATTTATTACGTAAAAATTGAAATATTTATTCGATATTGTGTCTGGATTGGTTTTGAGAGGGTTGTTTTTTTCATCAACGTCTCCCGCTGGAGCAGCGACACTTTGAAGAAGGAAGTACAGGGCTACCAAAAAAGTAATCTAAGTGTCTCTGGCTGACTTTAACTTGGCTGACAGTATACTATAGTATCTTCGGACAATACCTAAGTGCTCCATTTCTTCGTATTAAGCAAGGCTTGCATTGTCTAAAAAGTCGATTTTAATTTCACTTCAATTTGGTGTTTATCCCGCAAGCTATGAAACGATAAGTTCATATCAACAAATTATGTCCTAGAAATGTGGCTGTGGAATATGGATTTAACTGGATTTTATTGACGGCTTTTGCACTATCGATGCAACGCTTTTTTTCCTGCCCTTTCCCATGGAAGGTAACCCCACAAGCACTTCATAATTTCAAATTTTCATTAGTTAAAACGAGCACTTGTGTTCTCTGTGATTGCTTATCCGTCGAGTCGAGAGGCGGGAGTCTCTCTCAGTTCGATCGAGTCCCGATATTGATGTACCTAAAAAGGTTTTTGCTTAATCAAAATCTTGAATAATTTCCCAACCGTGACAAATAATCAACTGGAATTTATATTGAAATATCCAGGGCTCTACTTCATTAATTGCTACTTGGGATAGTTTATTATTAGATTCGGAGCCTCTCTCTTCCATTTTACTTTTCCCTTTAATTCGATTAATTTGATTAGGTATCGGCAATCCACCCCGTTCAGACCTATGTGACGCTACTTGACGACCGTTCATCTTCCTGGAACCAGCCTTTGTCCAAAATGTCACCACTTAACTCCTTCCTGTAGGATTTAGATTTAATTTCAATCACGTTCTTGGCAGTCTTGGGATCCTAGCATGCCATATGTGACATTTTGGCTAATCAGGGTTGGCTTTGACTTTAAAATTTTGGTTCTGCAGTACCAAAGTAGATTTTTGTATGATCTATAAGAACTACCACCAACTATCAATGTTGATTCCAAGCTATTTCTTTTCAAACTTGTTATTTTTCTCAGGAAGTGTTTCCAAGGGATTTTTGCGACTGAATTCAATTTTGGGCCTGCATGAAAATCTCTTCAGGCATTTCGGTTATCCGCAGGCCAGAAATAGGGAACCTAACTAAGTTTATTCCATTAAAAGACTTTCCTTTAACATTAAACCGAATTATCCTATTGTCTGTATCCTTTTTGAACTACAAGGCCCCATAGGGAAGCCAGCAAGTCAGAAGGAGACGCAAGAGCAGATAGCAAAAGTAACATACAGCTCGCTGCGACTAAAGTAATTCTATCTGTTAATTTTATTAATCCACGACACAGACTCTGCTCTTCCCGACTCTCTATGTGCCGGTTGTTGATTTACATGCAAAGCTCCGTCTCTCTTCCTCTCCTTTTCGCCCCCAGCAGCCCTATTCCTCGACGTTTCCATCATAAAAAGCTCTTTTCTATCCAATCCTCTCCTATCACGTCCTGTCCTAGGAAGCCAAGAACTGTGAATGCAATATTTTCCTCTGTCTACTCAGAATAGAATTTTCATCCCCTTTTATAGAATTTCCTAGCCACTGCATGGTTTCCATCTACCGTCCATATCTTTCAACATTTAATTTTCGTCTTTTAATTTGTGTATTTTGAGTTAATCCTTTAATACCATAACTTACAGGCGCTACTAACATTTTAAATTTTGAGCATCTTTGCTTTATCAATTTTCCTGCGTTGACGACTCACCTGCCTTTTCAATCCTGTTGCGTTATCCCCTTTTCACAATTTTAAATTTTTCTGCATTTTGAACTCGTCTGATAAAATAAATTTAATTTTTGATCCCCCAGCATAAAAGGGTTTGGTCGTTAGACTTTATCACATTTATGATATGAAATCATCTTCAGTATATCATTAAATAACAAGAATTGTAAGGCCATTAATCGCAAGGAATTTCACTATAGTGAAAGATTTTTATAAAATTACGTTCTTCCCCATCCTAAGATACCATATTTTGATTATAATTCTCTGTAGAGTAGCGATTCATTCAACCTAAGGCATTTTGGTGAAAATCTGGGTCAATCTGCTTTTGAAACAATGCAGTGTTTTCAATAGGCGATCGCCTGTGATTTGCAAGGATATTAAAAAATCACCCTGAGCTGTTATTGCACCGCAAATCATACATAACCTTCATCCCTTGCGCGTATATGCATGTATCCCGAAATATAGCAATGTAAACGCGTTTAGTTTCGTCCAACAAAACAGAACTCCCGCGTTGTAGAGAAAGCGAACGACACCCGATCGGGTCCACCCGATTCACTCTGCATATGTAACTGCTCAATATGCATACATAAATGATATATATCTACCCATATATCTATCTATATATGAATATGAGTAACGAAAGTCACCCTATTTTGAATATTGACCCTCTGCGCGCCCCCAGCCCCGTCCCACCCTCAAGGTTTCCATCGGAAGACAACGCGGCTTAACTAGTTTATAGCTTGAAATTTTGATCAAAATTTATGGCGATGATACTCATGTCGTTGAATAAATCTACTGCAACCATTTTTTCCATCTCTATGTGTGTGTTTTCGTCCGCGTGAATACATAATAACTTACTACGTATGTGTACGGCGCGCGTTGTAAAAAGCGGGGTTACTTTGAATATTGACGTTTGGGGTTGCGGCGGTTAATAAGATATGATGAATTGAAGAAAAGGGAGGAGTGGCACAGATGGGCACTTCTTAGAGAGCGTTTGGCGAGCCCAAACAAATCAAAATTACAATTTCTCGCTTTGGCGGATGGCTGTGAGCGCTACCGGAATGTCTTCCAAAACTGGCCGTTTTTAGCGTTGGTCCTTCCAAAGGTGGTTTAATGTCACGCGGTGGCTTAGTAACTTGTTTTGGGAGAACGAAAAGCATGGGCCGAAATAGATTAAGCAAGTATATGTGTATAATAATACACAGTAAGGTAAAATAGATATTGAAGATAAATAGCTACATTAAGATTAAGTAACCCCTCCCCAACCAGCCCTTCAAATTGCAAAGCTGTGGCATCTTGCGTATCGAAACACAGGCCATATAAAATTTATACAGCAAAATGAATAATAACCCCCCGAAAAACAAGGGTGTGAATTTTAAAATACTTATTACGTTTTTCCCATTCCCCGCGTACCTACCGCGCCCCGTCCTATATATAAGAATCATTATTACTCGCTATCAGCTACCCAGTCCTGATACCATAAAACTGTGTCTGAGTTTGAATTAAAAATCAAAATATATTGCCCCGCATATATCCCCAGTCGGTTTAATAAGGCAGGAAGCAGCAGTGGCGTGCCCCGACGGTGGGATTTCGTTTTTCCGAACGCTCCGGTGAATCGATCCTCTTGCTAACGAAATTTCTTATATTTCAGTTGAAGCGATCTTGACTTTAATTGAAATAATAGTTTCAAATCGTTCATATTAAAAAAATAAGGTAGGCTTTGAAAAACAATTGCAGAAGACAGCAGAGTAGACTTAGCGAAACGAAAGTACAATTAAACGATCCTTAGGCACATCAGAGTAGGCTGAGACAAAACAGTCAAACTTTAAACAAAAACGCACGCTTAGGCCAAAAAGTAAACTTAGACAAAAACGTAGGCTTAGACATACTGGAGTAGGGTTAGACAAACAGAGTTGGCCTAGACAAAATAAAGTTGGTTTAGATCAATCAAAGTTGAGTTTCGTCAAAGTAGGCTCCGGCAGAGTAGACTTTCGACAAACAGAGCAGGCTTAGTCTAACCAGACTAAGCATAATCAACCCAGAATAGGCCTAAATTAATTCGAAAATAATGCTTAGATAATTAAACATTGTAAAGTCTGGCGGCAGTAATAATAACGAGTAGGCTATGAAGAACTTATTTGGTCCCCACGCATGGCTTTTGTTTATCCAAGAATTGTAAAATATTTATGTGGTTAAAACTGTTATGTTTCTTCTGGAGTAGAAGCGCCATGACGAGACAGACTTGAGCAAGGAAAGGTAGAGCAAGAGATACGCAGGCGAAAAGGGAGAGGAAATAAAGTCATGAGGGAGGTGTGAGGCCGATCCGCGACCGGCAACCAAGAAGCATCCCCTTGAAAATTCTTTATGCGCCGCTTCTGCCCCTGTAATGCTCGACGGAAAGCTATTGTTTTTATAATAACATTGAGATATTACTCTATGCGGTATAGAAAGGTGGCTATGAACATATTTCACGTAATAAGAAGAGCTAGAGGGAGCTGCAAAAATTGAACATCTTGAATAATAAGATGATCTCTGAATATAGAATACCCTTACTCCGCGTCCAATATCTCCTTCGCATTATTAACTTCTTGCGTTTTCTTTCGCGGTTCTCACGCGATACCTGCATCTAGGAGGCGTGGGCGTTCCGCATTTGTTTCCACCGTTTCACAACGAATAGGTTTTTTCCATTAGCGTTTGACAGCTTTTCGATTATTCCGCAGAAATCCGATATGCAGATTTTCGATTGGTTTTCACGTTAGGTGGAAAAAATTGTGTTACTTCATTTCAGCAGTTTTCCACTTGTTTGACAGTCTTTCACATACCAATCTTCGAGTTTTTCTGAGCGAATTTGACAACCTTTCAGTTTGACAGCCTTTTAGTTTGACAGTCTTCCAATTTGACAGCCGTCCAGTGTGAGGGTCTTCCCGTTTGACAATGTTTTATTTTTGACAGTGTTCTACTTCGACACCCTTCCAGTCTAACACTCTTCAAGTTTGATAACCTACTAATTTGACACAGCTACAGTGTGACAGTCTTCCAGCTTGATAAGTCTTTTAATTTGAAAGACTCCTAATTTGACAGGCTTCTATTTCGACAGTGTTCTAGTTCGACACCATTCTAGTCTGGAACTCTTCCAGTTCAATAACCTTACAGTTGGACAAGTCTTCCAATTTGGTATATTTCCAACTTGATGCCCTTCCAGTTGGACAGTCTTCCAATAGAAGCATTGTTTGGCAGCTTGTCGATTTTTGAAAAATTTAACAGTTTAACTGTTTCTCGATTTAATAATGTATTTCAAAAGCCACAGTTTACATAAATTCTAGATAAAAATATTTGCAAATGACATTATTTGACAGATATTTCAAATGTTTAACAGCTGAAAACGATTTTGAGGGACAAACTGTGCATTGATTGCATTAGAGCGTAAAGCAACGCGCATACCTTTATACAGATAAGGCGCGATTTTGCTTTTTTTACCAAGCGTTCGCCGACTCGCTAAATATAAGATAAACCTAAAAAGCAAGGACGTCTTGATGAAGGTGCGATTGTTTTCCCTGAAGACTTGCCCACATCTGTCGATTTACATATTAAAAACGTGAGCGATTATAAATTTTTCCTAATGTTTCAAGATTGTGTTTTGCAAAAGGTCTGCGTTTTATGAAATCAGAGTAACTCCAAGAAGCCATCATCGGTTTATCCACCGATTCAGCAAATCCTACCCTGAGAACAAAACGCGGCGACCGGCGATATGAACAGTAATAAAATAAGTAACCTGAGAATAAATGATAATAATTTTCACACAATTCGCGGTTGTGCATGTCAGGACATAAAAACAATATCGAATTTATAATTCCCTTAACTTCAAACGCTACAATGTAACAAATGTTAAAATTGTTGGTGTCGGCAGGTTTTGAGACTTCTGTAGGTAGGCAGGCAGGCAGGCAAGCAAGCAGCCGATAGATAAGCAACTAAACTACCAATGATCGCCACAAGAATGGCGCTCTTTACAGGAATTGAAGAATCGTATCGGCGATGCAGGACAATATTAAAAATGACTGGTTACTTTTTATACAGCATAAACATTAAAAAAACTCTGTCTTGTAAAAACTAAAATGTCAAGATCACACAAATAAAAAAAAATCGACAAAATTAAATCTGGAAGACTAAACATCCATTGACAAAACAAACTTAAGATAAAACATCAGTAAGATAAAAAAATCCATAAGTTTTAAAAATCTAGGAGGTTAAAATCTATAAGATCAAAATTTGGAGGATTAGAACCGACGAAGATTCAACAGTGTAGCCAAACCTTTTGGAAGCCGTATTTCCAATCCGGAGAGCTAAAGCATGCACCAGAATGCAGCAGAAGCAAAACCGTCAATTCTGCGGCAAATATGCAAATTATAACGTGAAGACTGATAATTTCGGTAAAGCCTGATAATTTCGGTAATGGCTACAATCATCCTCAGCAAGCGGAATGATTTAAAATTTTTCCACACTCACGAGTATTTTTACTAATTATTTCCATAGTCGTTGCCACAAATCGTTTAAGATCATTATAAACCATTCCGCGATCGGCTTAAAGCCAGCGCCTACCTTAAATATTGTCGTACAAAGGTACGGCAGCGTATGTATGTATACATTATATATACATAATAAGCGAGTTGGACCAGCTGAATATTGATTGTGCGTTCTGGTGGGACTGTGGTGAAAGTTCGCTCGTCTAATCGTACCCTAATTGCTTTACCTATAAGTAGCAATTTACACACACAGAGCCAACTACGTTGCAATCAATTAGTACTGGTTAAAAGTAAATATTATTTTTGATTATAGGGATTAGGTTAGGCGATGACATTCTGTATGAATTTAATTAAATAAATCGAGGCGTCACATCGCCTAGTTGGTTAATTGGTGCTTTTCTCACATGCTCTCGATTTTGCTTCGTTTTGTTCGGGTTCGTCCATGCGAAGTTCTCCTCTTGTAGACAATCAGTGGGCATAACAACAACGTGTTGACGAAAAGTGCATAACTATACACGGGAGTCGCCTAAATAGAAGCTGGAACTGTTGCACGCCAAACGTGGACAGGTCGAAAACCGGGAATATTCTGTTCTTTAATATTTCTGCAGGAAACGAGTCTCCTCGCCCTGAGAGACAAAGCGGCAGAGACAAGGCGAGGAGGGGTCGATGAAATAAAAGGGTTAGCAATAGTAAAATAAGGGTGGCGCACCCTCACTCGCGTCAGTAATTAGTTATCAAAGAGTTTGTAGTAGTGACAAAATTCAAGCAGGCAGACTTTACTTCGACTAATTTGAATATTTCTTCATTATCGACATTTGATACACGTTTTCGGATCGCTCCTCTCTTTCTCCGACGTCTCTTTAACCCAAAGAAATTCGCGGCGCGCTTCCCCGGTCTTTCCGCCCCTCCGCAGCCACCCCGAGCGGGACAAATGGATTCTATAATTGAGCTTGTCTCATTGTACCAAAGTTTCGTTTTCATTACGGAGGCACTCCATCCAAGGGAAAAATGTGGCCTTCTTTTTAACTTGCGGTGGCGGCTCGTTTTCTGCGGGGATAATTATTACTCGTCCAAAAACAAAAAAAATTGCGCAGCACTACCGCTTAGTAGTACGTATGTGTATGGCGCCCGTTGTAAAATCCAGAGATAGCTTGAATACTGAGATTGCAGAGCTTACTAAAATATGATGAATTAAAGAAAAGGGAGGGGTGACGTCTCAAATGGCATTTGGAAAGTGCAAACAAATCAAAGTTACAATTTGATGCTTTGGCGGATGGCTGTGAGCGCTACCGGAATGTCTTCCAAAACCGTCCGTTATTAGCGTTAGTCCTTCCGAACGGTAGTTGCGACGCAGCGGCTTAGTAGTTTGTTTTGGTAAAACAAAAAGCACGAGCTTAAATAGATTATGCAAGTAAATGTTGCACTTCATTCAAGGAAACGCAATGTCTTTCTTTCCAACTTACTGTGAGGCAAAGGCTCGTTTTCACTGGCGATAATATTCACCCGTCGAAGAACCACATACAGTACAGTACTGCTCAGTAGGCGACTCAAGCAGTACTAGTCTAAAACACAGGCTTCTGTATACCTAAAAAGTGCAGATATGGAATCTTTAGATGGGGTGATCGAGAGGACCTATTTACCGGAACTCCTAAACAAAGCTTTCTAAGCAGGCCATTCAAACATCGCACCCGTTTTGACACGTCAAGCGCGAACAGATTTCATTGAAGCGAAATAATAAGATCAGGGGGCGGGGGAGGGGGTTGAAGAGTTGGTTTAGTGAGAGGAAAGCGACAAAGCAAAAAAATCCAAGCATTCCGTACCTTCCGCAAAAGGTGTACGCGCACAGACAAATGCCAGCGTACCGAAATTGTCCATTAAAATCAGACATGTGTAGGAGTAGACAAGCTTTGTTTCCCGTTGACAGTTTGATTTTTCAATGAGGGTTCTTAATTTGCATAGTAGGCCGGGCCTGGTGATATTTAATACGGCGGCCGCAGAGCGCTGCGCTCTCATTTGAATTGATTTTTTATAGAACCGATCTTTTTTCCGTTTTTGTTTCGATAAATGAATTGAATCCAACGGAAGAGGATGTGTGAACGATTAGATGACGGGCTGTCGGTATTGATACCACCGATTTTCTTATATTTATTTCGTGCTTTCAGAATACATCTATTAATAGTTTCCTCGTGATTTGTTGGGTAATGTTTTCCTCTAAGTTTTGAGTCAGCCGCGTTATCGGGTTTTGATGGTTTCGGTTAGGTTTTCTGGAGGAAATTGATCGAATTATGTATGTGTGCTTCCTTGGAAACGTAATCTGCGTGCCAAGAGCGTTGATTTTTAAACGGCGGTTTTCATATTTTCTGCGATTAATCCTCTAGAGTTCCGAATTTGTTTACAAGCAATTTTTTCGATGAAAAACTTGCACAAGACCGCTCTTCTACAATTTTAACTTCATTTTAAAGGCTTCAAATGGTTCTTTACAGTTCATCGGGAGGGTTCATCTTAAGAGTTTATCTTCAGGGTTGATCTTGTGGGTTCATCTTCAGGTTTCATCTTGAGGATATATCTTCAGAGTTTATCTTCGAGGTTCATCTTGAGGATCTATCTGGAGAGTTTATCTTCAAGGTTCATCTTGAGGGTTTCCCTTCTGAGTTGAACTAGTTTTTTCAGAGTTTATCTTGGGGATTTATTTGCAGGATCCATCTTGAGAGCTTATTTGTAAGGTTCATTTTGAGGGTGTATCTTCATGGTTCATCCAGAGGTTTTATCTTCATGGTTGATCCAGAGGTTTTATCTTCATGGTTCATCCAGAGGTTTAATCTTCATGGTTCATCCAGAGGTTAAATCTTCATGGTTCATCCAGAGGTTTTATCTTCAAGGTTCATCCAGAGGTTTTATCTTCGGGATTCATTTTGAGAGTTTTTTGCAGGGTTCATGTTGAGAATTTCTTGCAGGGTTCGTGTTGAGAGTTGATATTAAGGGTATATCTCGAGGGTTTATCTTCAAAATTTATTTTGAGAATCTTCAGGATTTATCTTGAGAGTTTATCTTCGAGGTTCATTTTGACAGTTTACCTTTACGGTTTATCTTGACGGTTTACCTTCAGAGTTCAACTTGAAAGTTTTTCTTCAGGGTTCATCTTTTCGGTTTATTTTAAGAATCCATCTTGAGGGTTCGTTTGTAAGGTTTATCTTTAGAGTTTATCTTCATGGTTCATTCAAAGGTTTTATCTTCATGGTTCATCTTCACGATGTATCTTCAGGATTCATTTTGAGAGTTTTTTGGAGTGTTTATGTTGAGAGTTTTTTGCTGGGTTCGTGTTGAGAGTTCATATTCAGGATTCATCGCGAGGGTTTATCTTCATGGTTTATTTTGAGGATCTATCTTCATTATTTGTCTTAAGAGTTAATCTTCGAGGTTAGTCTTGAGGGTTTACCTTCACCTTGACGGCTTATCTTCAGGGTTCAGCTTGAGTTTTCCTTTAGGGTTCATCTTGAGGGCTTACCTGAATAGTTTATCTAGAGTTTTTATCTCCAGGGTTCATCTCGAGGGTTTATCTTCAGAATTCATTTTGAGGGTCTATCTTCAGGATTTATCTTAAGAGTTTATCTTCAAGGTTTATTTCGAGGATTTATCTACAGGATTCATCTTGAGGGCTTATCTTCAGGGTTCGTCTTGAGGGTTTATTTGTAGGGTCAATTTGAGGATATATTTGCAAGGTTCATCTCGAGGGTTTATCTTCAGAATTTATTGTGAGGGTTTATCTTCAGGATTTATCTTAAGAGTTTATCTTCAAGGTTCATTTAGAGGGTTTCTCTTCAGGATTCATCTTGAGGGCTTATCTTAAGGGTCGTATTGAGGGTTTATTTGTAGGGTCCATTTGAGGATATATTTGCAGGGTTCATGTTGACGGTTTATTTTCATAATTCAACTAGAGGTTTTTTCTTCAAGGTTCATCTTGACGGTTTATCTTTAGGGTTCATCCGGACGATTTATCTTCAGGGTTCATCCAGACGATTTATTTTCAGGGTTCATCCGGACGATTTATCTTCTGGGTTCATCTTTAGGGTTCATTTTTAGTGTGGATAGTCAAAGCTCTTAACGTTGTGTTGTAATTTACTAATTTTGAGGATATGTTTCTAAGGACCTACTTTGTGATTCGTTTGTTTGATTCGTTGTATTATTAGACTAAGCGCTCATACTCAAGGTACACTTCTTTAATTTATCGTTAAGATCCAAACTCAGGAGTCACTTTAGCATTTAACATCATGATTTGTATTGATTTTTATCTTTAAATGCATTCTGAAGAAAGCTTTATGGTATAGGAATACATTTTCACTGCACCAAGTGATAAAAAGCGTTCACAATATTACAAACTCGACTTTAGAAACGTTGTCTTTCGAATTGGAAAACGGGAAACAAATTCCTCTGCAGAATATATACTTAAAACAAGGAATTAGCTAGATCACGAAAGTACAATCTATAACTAGAGGAGTAATCTACATGTTTTAATTCAGAATTAATCTCTAAGATTTAATTTTAGAGGTCAATTTGAAGATTGACCGCCATGATTAAAGAGCAGGATTTATTTTCGTTATTAATCTTCTGGATTCGATGCTCAAATCTAATTTTAAGATCTTGTTTCGAAATGATTCGACCTTCCATTGAAATATTACCTGAATGAATATTTTTCAACATCCAACTTTGGATCTTAGGAGCTCATTGTTGCCTCTCATTTCTTCTTCCACATTTTTTACGTCCCTTTTTTGTAATCAATTTTCGCCACCAATTTTCAGGGTTCATCTTGTCGTCTTATTATGATGATTCAACACTTTGAAAACAGATCTAGGACTTAAAATTAGCATCTAAGAAGAAAATTATGAGCTTCGATTTCAATTTCTGAAAACTGAAAGACGTTGAAATCTGAATTTTCAGGCAAGCATTGTTCGACTGTCGATTTATCAATCTTCTAGATGCCAGTCTACAAAACGTTTGGGCTTTAGGCTACCGAATCCTCAATTGTTTTCACTGCATAAATATAAGATAAGACTTTCATAATTTAAAATTATAGATCAAAAGACCTTGCATGTTAGTATGAAGAAATGCTTCGCTACATGGTCTAGCGAAAGAATAAATCGGGTAATTCCATGTTATAGCTCATAGAGCAACTCAACACTGGACAAGAAAAGGCGGTGTAGCGCAACCCCAAGAGTACTGTAACGCTAAGGACCCCAACCCAAGACGCAGAGTGCCCCCAAGCGCTCCCTCGACCTCTAGACGCAACGCCGTTGCCCCGATAAAACTCCCATGCAAAAAAGAAACGTCAAAAAAAAGGAAAAGCAATAATAAAAACCGAATCGAAGAGCTATATTGTGTGTTGTGTACACATAATAAAAACTGCAGGAGGCTGTGAATCTATCTGATATGAACCGAGGTGGAGTTAGAGGAGTGTCTCTATCGGCAACACCCACTTCGATAACCCTTTTTTACCCCCACTACTTTGATCAGATTTTATTATAGTTTTCTCTCCGGTTGTACACACCGCTCTGCCGTGCGCATTCTGCATTGTCCACTTTTTTGTTTATAAGGAAAGAGTTGCAGCGATGTAGGTACTCTAGACGCGAGCATCGAGAGGCCCGATACCGGTTCTAACACTCCGCGCGGTCTCGTTTTGATCGCAGTCGGCGCTGCCTGCGCGGATTTTATATCAAAGCGCGCTTGGAATCCTGCGAAACAATATCGGACGATGCGCTCCACTATTCGTACCTCGACAGAGCAAAGCGGTACCTTATGAGCTTGGCTATCTATAAGATGCATCTTCTTTGATTCGCGCAACTCTTGTCGCTTTTTTTGGCTCTCCCCAGAATATTATCTACATTAAATCAATTACCAGACAAACCAAGAGTTGATTTCTCACATCTCGGCAGTACAGTTAATAATTTTTTTCAATATTTCTGGCAAATTAGACACCAACATGTTGGTGGCAAAATCAGTTGGCAACAGATAGTCTCTGAGTATTTGCAATAGGAAGGAGGAGAAGAGCCAAAAGTTGACGTTTGAGTGTCCTTTACGTCATTATTTGAAATTTCATGGAAATGGTGGTACTTTAGATGACTCAATGACTCTTGATAGGTGCTTTATTTCATGGTGTATAAAATATTAGTGCACTTTTTCAACATGAATGCAGGTACTCCAACCAAATTGGCTGCCCAAATTCACCAACGACTAATATGCCCAAAATTTATTGTAAGCAGTGTATTTTGATACCAGGCTGAGATTGTCTCCGCGCTTTTTCGACGGTTAAAGACAGCATAAAATCGACTTCCCCCCTCGCAGGCATACGTAATCCAAACAGTTGGGTGCACATGTATTTATAGAAAATAATATCAGTGAGAGACAGACACATTTCAGCCATAAAAATATATCGAACCCGTTTTTTTCCTATGCATCCAGACTCGATTTAATTTCTTCTTGAACACACATGTTGTCACTGAGAGTCCGCGGGCTGTGCATAGGGGATATGTCTTTGAGATATTGAAAACATATGCTAGAGCCTGTAAAAAATCCATTCGGCCAGACGAGTCTTCGAATGAATCAATTAAAAATCCGGCGGCTAATGAGAGCAATTTTTAACGAGCTTTGCATTCATTCAGTCACTCACTCACTCAACCAGCAGAGTTATGACTGTTTAAAAATACATTTCCGATTTATATCTTCACTGTTTTACGATCGCCTCTCGGCTCTTTCGGATCTTCGTTGGTGTCCCAATGAAAATATGGCGAAAATGGCGGCTCGGTGATAAGGAGCGGCGCATTTCTGCACTTGCTCGGCAATCAATATTTGAACCGCCGAATATAAATAAGACAAAACGCAAAAAGCCAAAACGAACAAAAAACACACAACTGTTAATTACTAGCTTTACCATATGTGAGGCTGTGGACCAAAGGAACAGTAGGAATAGGCCCTCGTGGCGCTGTAGAAACCACATACCTGGAACAAACAGAAATTAATTGGTCGATTGTATCAAGCTGGTAAAGTTTGGTTTTTATTAATAACTACTAGATGTATCAATGTTAGCCCTCTCCATGGGACCCTAACCGACGCCCAATGGGGTCCCTGGGTGCGCGAGTCGCTTAACGCTATGATTCTCGATCACTTGCGCTCGCTGGGAGCCAAAATGAAGCGAATTGCTTAGTGAAACGACAGAATTACACTTTGGCGATGACTGCGGCTGGAACCGAAACATCTCTAGTTTTAAAGAATTTCAAATCAATTAGTCGTTAAATTCCCCAAATTTCATATTAGGTAGGCTGTAGATTGAACAGTACTACAAAAATGTTGCAGTTCCTTTAAAATTTGATTATAACGAGTCATTTTATTGTGAAATCTCTACATTTTAACCGCGACGCTTTAATTGTGTAAATCGTAGATTTGTTAGTCTGTACGTTTTATTCTGTAATCTTCACTGATATATTCCGCATATTCTAAGTTTCATCGTCTTGGACTCAACCCTCAATAATTGAACCTTTTGTTTCAGATTCCCATGAAGATTTAATCCTGAGTTCTAGATTTCTGATCTTGCAATCTCGTTGACTCGTTGATTTTGATCATGACTTACTGATTTAACCCAGACTAACTAATTTTGATTCTAGCTCATTACTTTTAATCTTGATTCGCTGATTTTAGTCCTGAATCGTCGTTTTCAATCCTGAATCGTTGATTTTCAAGACTGAATTTTGATCCTGCCCTCGTGATTTTGATCCTGGCTCGTTGATTTTTATCCTGACTCGTTGATTTTCATCGTGACTCGTTGATTTCAATCCTAAATTGTTGATTTTCAGTCCTGAATTTGGACGCTGACTACTTGATTTTGATCACAACTAGTTAATTTTAATCCTGATTCCATGATGTTGATCCTGTCTTGTTGATTTTAATCCTGATTCGATTATTTTGATCCTGACTCGCTAATTTTGATTCTGACTCGATGATTTTGATCCTGACTCCGTTAATTTTAAACCTGACTTGATGATTTTGATCCGGAGTCGTTGATTTTAAGAAGATAACCTGACATTTTTCTATCCTGTGGCTTTAATAATTTATAATATTTTAGAGTTGAATTTTTCATCGTGACATTTTGTACGTTTTGTATTTAATCTTTTGACTCTTCAATCCTTAAATCTTAAGCGGGATAGCTACGTTTTAATAGTTCTATTAAATTCGCGTTCCACAAAAAATCTGGGCGCCCATAAGCCATTTCAGCTTGGAACCTGAAGGTTTTAAACCTTATACTTAGATGATTCATATCGATAACTCTGAATAAAGGTGAAATCTCGCCTTCTGAAGCCTTGTTTTTTCTAAAAATTTTAATGGTACTGAAATTCGACAGAATTGAGAGGAGACACTCCAAAGACTTTTACTAACATCTAGTTCGTATTTCGTCAGGTCATCCAAATTTCCATTTCTGCAAAGTCTGAAAGGGATAATTGCAGGATTTGGCATTTGGCCTACAGATTAGTTGATTGTTTCTTGTTTCATAACTAAGAAAGTACGTGAGGAATCACTTACTAAGTGATACCTATTTAGAGACAACATTTAAAGGAGGCTTCAACAAAGTAGCGATCACCAAATAGCCGAAGGGTATGTTTAAAGCCTACGGAGCCAATTTTCACGTCGATTCCTCAGCGGGCAGCAATTTTCTTCCTCCGGTCCTCCAAATCTCCGCATCTTCCAATCATCCATCCACCTCCTAGTCTGCCCCCTCATCACCACGTCATTAAGAATTCTTCCCGCCAAAACCAATAGGGCTTACTTCATTAGCCAGTTGTCAAGTGGAAGAGCTCCTTTATCCACCTCGCAGATTCAGGAAATACCTTTTCAAACGGCGAGGGAATAACGAAGTGAAATGTGTCGTCGCCTGCTACGACGGAACACAGAGGGATGCTGCTGCACATCGAGATATAATTTAATTTCTAAAACGTAATGTAAGAATTCCACTTGAATTAGCTCCTGTTGTCACTAAATGTTTCCGAATGTTTAACGTTTTACCCTTTCTCAGCAGCTATTACTGGCTTACTCATGCTCTGATGGCTTCTACAATGCTGCAGATTTATCGCATTCGTCAACGGTGCCGCCTTACGTGAGCTTCGCCCGTCTCTTTCGGGCCCGCGCTGCCGCCTCCTGGGCCAGAAGAGAACGGCAGCGACGTTTCGGCCAAATTGCTCCCAGAATCCCCGCACTCTAGGCGTTGTGAAACTACTGGAGTGTACTAAAATAGAGGAGTTTTGGATGGATTAATAAAATGAAGCTTTATTATTTCTTTGGATGATGGTTGTCGGGATTCGATTCCACAGTCGCGGATTTAAACCGTACCGAAGATAAAGAAGTCCGTGTGGGCGCTCTCATGTGTGAATAAGCCCGATGTTCATTGAGATTCTACTGCCATATCTATATATCTATATATTTATAAATTATTCCGTATTCCTTTCTAATTCAACCGCTGAACGAAAAAATATCTACTTGTGCTGCACATTATTAATTGCCGGAGAAATTAATTAACGAAAAAAGGTGCATACATCCTGACTTTGGTTTCCGGATTTAGATTTCACATTCTTTGGTTTTCGCTATCTTTTTTTGTACATCAATTGTTTTCTGCGCCGATCTTTTTCTTGGCGGAGATGGATGGTGCGTTGTGAATTATCAATGCAGTCGTGTGCAGAGCTGCATCTACGAATCGGCTTTAAAAACGAGGTTTTTGCAGTTAAATGATATTTCGGGTCCGGAATCAAGCATCGTCAAAGTGGAAAAGTGTCGGTTAATTTTTCTTCGCCCTCTTTATTTCAATACACTCTATGAATATGCTCTAAAATCGCTTATGTTAGCAACGCAAAATTGGAAAACTTCGTTTGTTTCGACGGTAGGCACAGCCAAAGCGATACCGCTCTAGAGGGGTTCCCAAATATTGCTCGTTGTGAGATTTGGACCGATTTTTCACCCATAAATTTAACATAAAAGATTCTTTTAAAAGTGCAGAGCGTCTAAGTGAAATCGCACTCTAATGTGGACGTTTCTAGATATCGAAATTCAATTCGACCTGCCTTAACAGCAATTGCAATTACCTTTCGAGCGCCGCGTTGCTAGCCGTGTTTTGTTTACGTTTTACAAGGAAGAACCTAACACCGGCTTCACATACTTACGTAAATAATATGTAGGTTAGGTTTACTCTAGCTTGCTACAATATATTCCAGCGAGTTGTGGAACCCGCCAGCTCAGACAAATTTCCAGTCGATCGCAGCGAAAACTGCAAAACAATGGATCGCATTTACAAAGCGAAGGTCAATTTTATTAGCATAATAATATTGAATGAGGAACGTTCGTTGATAATAATTAAAAGCGTTGGATAAGGCGATACTGCCTCGGATAACTAAGTTCACGGCGTGGTCAAGCCAAAGCGTAGCGCCTAGCGGCTGGCTAAGCGCTGGACGCATCACCGCGCTTCCAGCAAGCAGCAGCTACCCAGCGCTCATTCAGTACTCACACGCAGAAAACAAGTGAGTCACTGGCCAACCAACTCTCACTCGCCTCAACTCATGTTATTTGAATTAAAACACTTAGTTCATCGATACTTTTAAATAGTTTAAACAATTATTGGAGAATGCGAGGAGCTGTCATTCCATGTTTGTTTGATGTTCTTATGCCATCTCGCCACTTTTCAATTAGAATTAATGAAATATCGTTTTTAAATAATAAGCGAGTTGGCTTGGCGAATGCCATTTAAGAGATTTGTTCTCACAATTATGGTCAATTTATTTCTATCAAACGGACTTAAAAATTATATGGTTTTCTTCTTTTAATCTCGTTTTAATATCGGACGTAATTTGACCTATGTACGTAAATTCACGGCTTGGTTGATTCTTCAGGTGCGTTTGCATTCGAATTGCACTTGGTTTGCAGTTGAGTAACACTCCAGCGCCTTTCAGTGCAAAGCCTTAAACTTACTACCAAATCCCACTCGCTATCACAAAACTCAAAAAATTTTCACGGTGAGCCTTTTACTTATGACGAGGCTCGGCCAAGTAGTTGTCAATTTGCAAGAGTGTGCCTATGAATAGGCGTCGGGCTGTAATGAAACAATGGCCTGAAAATTGAATCAAAGCCTGCAATGGTCACATTTCGGTTCTGGCCGCAGGCATCGCCATAGTGAAAAACTGTTTTTCTCTACCTACGTATAGCAATCGTCTCTCTATTAATAACGATTATCTATCTATTAATAGTAACCATCTATTTATAATTAGTAAACCTATCAATGAAGAGTAATTGTAAACAACTGTGGCAATCTCCAGCATCGTCAGTATTGTTTCGTACCGCTGCTTCGGGAACAATAACCCGCGTTTTCCAATAGAAGAGGACGGAAAAATTTGAAATATATCCAAGGCAGGTGTGCCTCAACATGTGAGGCTTTCGAGGAAAAATGGTCGGGTCCGCAGTACAAAGTAGTAGACAAATAAACAGAACTAATTGTGAACAGACGATCGCATAGCGGCCTGCTGTATCATCCTTTTACTTAAAATAATGAAGTTAAATTAGTGTATCTAATTCAAAATTACTCAAGAAATAAACCTTGACGATAACTTCCTTTTTTCGCGACCAATTAACCAACCAACTTTGATGCCGTCTCTGTCTGGCCGAGCCTCGCTGCGCTTTCACCAGACAAGGACGGTCGCTGCTCAAGAATCGCTTTACCGGAGGAAATTGTTCTCAGTATGTGTAATCCCAAATATTCCCAACTCCACACAACTCCAACTGAACTAATAAACATTTGCTGTAACTAATATCTATTACAAATCACTACAAGCCAGACGGAGGTAGAGACAATTAACATTGCTCCGGGGCTACAAACCGTCTTTTTATTATCGTTATATTTTTAAACAAGTGGCTACACACCTGCATTCCTTAAAATGTCAAAGTAAATAGAATGATTACCGGTATCAAGTTGATAATTTGTGGCGAGCGATTAAAGCAATTTGAGCAGCTGCGGCAAAAATGGCCCGAGAGCTACGCCACAACAGAAACAAAAGCAAAGCGAACAACCCTAAACGTTAACAATAACGTTTACACAAGCAAAACTTCTTAAAGAATGCGCCTCCGTCAGACAAGGATAATACTTTCAAAGTTTTTTCCGTCTTTACTTTCACCCCAATTCCCGATCACTTACCGATCATTGAATCGCAGGAGGCGAGGGTTCGGGAAATGGGGTAAAAAACCCTCTTGATGTCTTCTTTATCGGTTTCCCTTCTATTCAGGATATCGCCGAGACGTGCTGCGAAAGACGATTGAAAAAACCTTAACGGCCTCTTTTTTCGCGATTGGGGTAGGTCCCGCTCCAAAGGGGATGATTTTATACTTCCGATAGGGTGTTTTTTATCTGTTCGAGGGAAATTGACGTATTGAATAGCAATCGCTTTCCCGAGTTTCCTCCCACCGTGAAATTTTTATGCCGACGCTGACCTGTTGCTGCCGGATTCTCCGCTCTTTACCCGATTCATACACGCCTTCTCGATGTAGATAGTTGATTTTTAAATTCAAGAGTAAGGTACGTTTATATACATTTTTTCGGGATGTATCTGTCCATTCAAGTTTTTACGTTACGTTCTATTTACCTTTATGTTCCATGTAATTTGACTATTACCGCCTAGGCCTAACCAAATAATTTTTATATAGTCGCCTATCCATGGGCAATAGTGTTGAATTAATATACTGAATTTAAAACCGATTTACAACTAAGTAGCTCAAGATAGTATCGCAAAGAACACAAAATTTGACAGTTAAAATATGTGCGACTTTTATTATTTCGCTACAGACCTATTCAGAGGCCTATTCATAGATGATGGGAGATGACTTATACAGGCATCAGATATATATGAACGAAAATTGTGTATTTTTTAAATTCTATTTAGTTGCTTATTGAGAGCCTGCGCTAACAAATCTAAGCAATGAGTGTGCCTTTTTGTGACAATATACCACTTTGACGATGACCGCGAACGGAAACGAAACACCTGTTGATATCTCCACATTTTGCGGCAGTAATATTTCGTTGTTTACAAAAAATTCTCGGCAAAGGCAACTGCTTTAAGTGGGAGATCTAGTGCTTTGTTACACGCATCTAAAATGTCCTGTGGAGTGGTGAATAATAAGATAATCGTAAAACAAAGCGACGTAGAAATGTAAAGCGGGCGACCGGGCCAATTGAATATCAATTTCCGAAGCCGAAAACTTCTTTTATTCACAGAGCTCTCGACTAGAAGCAACGGTCCTAGGATATCGGTCAATTTACTAATTAAAACTAATTAAAGTCAATCTTAAACGTCCGAGGGGGACCAGATAGAAAAGTAATCAATCTTGCAGCCCGTAGGTCGAAAATTGACTTAACAGAACTATCTATAGATTGATTGATTTAATCTATTTATTGAGTTAAGCGGACTATGAATCACTTTATGTAGTTATTGTCCACACTTGACCACATCTGACATCAACACAAGCCACTTGCTTGTTATTACAAATTTAATTCGGTTAAAATTTAAAGTAGGAACCGTTAAAGACTTGCTCTTCTGTACATTTCTTCCTTTTTAGTAGATAATTTATAGCCTGAGCGGGATACGTGAAGGCTAGCTTATTCTCGTGTTTTTCTCACCCTCTAGTCTCTTTTTCTAGTCGACTATTTTCATTTGCAGCATTAAGTGTTCTATCCCAGGACTTTTTATAGCCTCGAGTTTCATATAAAACCTCCTTCATCCTTCAAAACCTTCTTAACCACTAAAACTTTCTCAACCTCTAAAACCTTCAACTCTTCTAGTGCCTTCAATTCCTCTAGAACCTTCTTATCCTCTAAAGCCTTCTTATCCTCTAGAGCCTTCTTAACCTCTAGAGCCTTCTTAACCTCTAGAGCCTTCTTAACCTCTGCAATCTTCCTTCATCCTCTTGATTCTCCTACATTATTTCTTTTATTCTGTGGATTCAAAGTTACCTTCATGGGTATCCTTGAATGTCTGTTGTTATTTTAAGTCTTTTTTATCGTAACAGCTTTATCTTCTTCAGTCTCGTGCTTCTCACAAAGTTTCAATTGTTTTTAAGAGTCTTGTTCATATTGTTAAATCTTGTTGATTTCCTCCGCACTATCGACTTTCATTTGTTTTTTTTTGCGGTGTTTTCATATTTTGGAGGTTCGTTCGTTTTCTAAAATTTCTTTGGCCCCAAAGAGTCTTCAAAATTCTCGCGAGTCTCATTAATTCTCTGGAATAAGTGTCATTTCCATCTGTATCGCTAAGTCTCCGTTATGATTTTGAATCTTCTTCATCGCTACAAGACTTGCTTTGGTTTCGTTTATCTACGAGAGTTTCGTTCATCTTCTATAGTTTCATTCATATTCTATAGTCTCGTTCCTCTGACAAAGTTTCAATTGTTTTTAAGAGTCTCTTTCATATTCTAAAATCTTGTTGATCTAGAAGTTTCCTTTGCTCTCTGGACTTTCCTTTGCTTTTTATGATTTATTCATATTTTAGAGTCTCGTTTTTCTTACAAAGTTTATAAGATCTTTTGAAGTCACTCTTATTTTTTGAATTTTCCTTGGCCCCTTAGAGTTTGCAATATTCTTGAGAGTTTCCTTAATTCTCGGGAATCAACGTCATCTTCATGAGTATCCCGATGTCTCCATTATCATTTTGAATCTTCTTCATCGTCTGAAGTTTGCTTTACCCTCTTAGGTTTCCTTCATCTTCTAGAATTTCGTTGACATTCTAAAGTCTCGTCCTTCTTTGAAGGTTTCAAACGCCTTTTGAAGTCTTCATCCTCTAAAAAGTCCTTGATCTCCTAAATATCCTTGAGTCTTGTTTACCCCCAAGCAAAGCCGTCATTTTTTAATGAGAATCTTTAGGTCTCCGTTATTATTATGAGCTCATTGTGAGAAGTTTACTTTATCTCGAAGGTCTCGATAATCTTCTGGAGTATCGTTGGTATTCTAGAATCTCGTTTAAGACTTTTCGTAAGCTCCTAACGAGTCTTACATCTTCTGGAGTCTCACTTAATCTTTTAAAACGTCAACTTTATGAGAATATTTAGATCTCCGTGATTATTAGGAGTCTTCTTCTTTGTCAGAAGTTTCATTTACCTTCTCGAATTTCGTTCATCTTCGTTCAGAGTGGATTTAAACATTTTTAAGAGTTTCGCTCATGTTCTCACGTTCTCTTCAATTCTCATCTTCATGAGAATCGCTAAATCTTCGTTATTATTTGGAATCTCCTTTATTTTTATGTTCTTACAAAAGCTCAATAATTTTTTAATGTTTCGATTCCTTATCTAAAGTCTTTTATTTTCTCTCGAGCCTTATTTGTTCTCACGAATAAACGTCATCTTCTTGGAACCTTTCCGTTTTGATTAGTATTCTGACGCTTCTTCATCGCCAGATGTTTTCTTTCCCTCTTAAGTCTCATTTATCTTCTGGAGCATCATTCATATTCTAGAACCTCGTTCTTCTTATATGGATTTAAGCTTCTGGAAGAGTTTCGTTCAGGTCTTCTTGATTTCTTAGAGTATTCCAAATCTTCTCAAGTCTCAATTCTTCTCCCGAATCAACGATTTTGTAATTATACTTAAGTATCTAATACTCTTTTGAATCTTTTTTTTCGTCAGTGGTTTGTTTTACGCCTTTGATTCCCGTTAATCTTCTAGAATTCATATAATATATAATTCATAATCCACAGTTCCATGCTTTTTAGAAAATCTCAATCGTTTTTCAAAGCTTCATCCATACTTCAACAACTCTTCGAATTCCTACATTCTCTCGAGTTTTATTTATTATCTAGAATTAACGCCATTTTGCTGAGAATCTGTATATTTTCGTTTTCATTCCGAATCTTCCTCATCATCAGAAGTTTTTTTGCAATCTCGAGTCTCGTTCGCCTGCTAAAACGTCGTTCATATTCTTTTTTGAAGGTACCAGTCGTCTTTTAGTGCCCCTTCTGTCTTCTATAAATTGTCCAACATTTCCTTGAGTCTCGATTATCCTTTAGAAACGCAATCTTCAAGAGCATCTTTTGGTATTTCGATCTCCATTATTATTTTGAGTTGTCTTGATCGCAAGAAGTTTACCTTCTTGAGTCTAATTCATCTTCTGGAGTATCGATTGTGTTCAATATTTGCGTTCTTCTTACAAAGTTCCGACTGTGTTTTATAGTCTCGTTCATTCTCTAAAAGCTTCTTGACTACAGTCTCGTACATTCTCTCGAGTCTTATTGATTCTTTCGGATCAATGTTATCTTCACTAGAATCTTTAAGACCTCGTTACTTTTTTTACAGCCTCATTCATCTTCTAAGATCTTTTTGATTTCCTAGAGTTACCTTCACTTCTTTGAGTCTCACTTATCTTCTTGAAATAGCATTTTCTTCATAAGTACCTCTAAGGCTTCAGTTTTAACTCGAGTTTTCTTCACCGTCAGGGCTTTCTTTTAGAGTCTCGTTCGTTTTCAAAAATCTTCTTGATTTCTTTAATAGTCTATTTTTTGTAGTCTCATTTAATGTCTCAAACTTACTTTATCTGAATTGCTACATACGTTGCGAGTATTCTTCATTACATATCATTTCTGCTTTAAGGATGGTTAAGAGATTCCTATACTCTCATGATTCTCATTCATCAAGTCTCCATCAGTTAGTTTCATTCGTCTTCCATGCCAACGAATGCATCCTCTAAAGTCTGCTTAGTCTCAAGGTTTTCTTTACTCCATTGATCCTCATTTACCTCAATTGGTCACTCGTTCATAGTTTTACCGTTATTTTCAATAATCGAGTTGTTTTATCCAGTTTAGTAAAGAAATGGACGTCTAGTGACTGCAGGAATTAAAATATATTTTCGTTCAACATCTCTGTGTTACTATGAACCGTAGCATCACATCCATTGAGTTAGAAAATACAAAACATTTTAGGTACTTATGAATTCCTAAACTTTTAAATTACCTCTCATTCAGCGATGGCCCCCCATTGTCTCCAACAGGAATCTTGTTGCCCTAATCGCCAATTGTGAGTCAATAAATCGACTGGCGAGGAGCGTAAGAAACCGCGGGAAAAAGTTTTGCGCCAAAGAGTGAAATCAAACAATTTAATCCGAAATTTTCGAAGGCCCCCGCATTTTCTTAACAAGCCCTTTGTTCCTAATTCTTTGGCCAACCAATCATTGCCATTTAAATGCTTCAAGTAACACGAACTCCGAGTTTACACAGTCAGGGCGAGCTGCAATCGCTTCTCCTCTAGCGTATTGGGGAGACCTTCTGTCAATATTTAAGTTTTTCGAATAATGCCACATTTACCCTCATTTGCGGATAAAACGCCTAAGTTTCGTATAAATCTACTGATTTTTAGAGAACCAGCCTGAATTTGTCAAGCACCATGTACAGGTATTGTATCTACAAAAAAATAGGACACTTCGCTAATGTGTCGATAGAGTCAAATTTCTTCAGTTTGAATTAACTCTACAGTTTATACCATATCTTCTTTTCTAATAAGTTCTAGATTTTTCTTACTAATCCCTCTTTTTGCAGAAATAACGCAAATATAAATTGCAACCCTGATTATATTAAGGATTGGTTCGTTTTAGACTCATAGATTCTAGTTTCGAGAGCGGGTAATAATTGTGCACATCAAATTAGAAGCAAGTTGAGTAGATAACTTGAGAGGGGAAGAAAAGCAAATTCACTAAATGTAAAATTAAAGTACTCGGTCGCCACTAAATTACGGGGAGCGTGGAAAAAATGCTATTTATCGGCTGCAGCATGAAAGGGATAATTAAATCGAGTCGCCTAAATGTCTTCTTTTTCCCAGTCCCGATTAAACGATCAAGCGTGTTTATTTTTTCAGGGAGTTCTCCTCACGCTCAAAAGTGATACATTTTCAATTGAAACTCACAATAAACATTACTTGCTTTTTATGTCTCGTTTCTGAAGTGACTTTCCGAAAATAGCCGCCGCGCGCTCGCCATCCTCGTCCACGGCCGTCTGGATGGGCCGTTCGACTGCGATGGCGAGTGTCGTGTGTACAGGACATAACCGGAGGAACACAAGGTGTTTTAATAGTCGAAGCGTGATAGTATTCTGTATTTTAAAAATTCGCTCTTGTACCGACTCGATGCTATGCTTTATTGGAGCGCCGGAATCGGACAGATGCACGGAGTGACAACTTTACGCGTCCTGACAACTGCGTGCAACCTTGCACGGGCCTGCATTCTGAGTCTTCACATCTAAAAATAGTGAAGTTGTGGGACATTGTGGAAGTCTTTGCACCTACAAATGCCACAATAGTAAAATTCGCCTTGGATGGCGTCGAAATAATGGAAGTCCTTCCGGAAATAATGATTGGATTTTATGGAAGTAATTAATTATAAACATTATCTAGGCAACTTCGCACAATTATTTCGTTAAATCCTTGGCCAAAATTGCAAGAAGGGGCGGGTATCGATAATTGGTTAAATATAAATGAGATGTTTCGGTTCTTAACGCAGCCATCGTCAAAGTGGGAAACTAATATGTTTGGGCGGCAAGTTTTTTTGTGGCAGGGTAGTAGCTAATCAGGATTCAAACTTAAATAGTGCAAGTTCAAAATGATGATCTAGTTAAAAGAATCGAGGTTTTTAGCGGAAAAGTGGCAATCGCTGTGAAAAAAAATGAGCGATACCGAAATTCCAGCACGCCGATCGAATGTTTCTAATCGAAGTCGTAATTTTTCGCCCCCGGGAGGAAAGACTACAAAACGGGGTAATTAAATACCGTTAAAGCGGGGAGAAAAAACAACAGATAAAAAATAAAATCCTCGTTGAGGGAGCGAAAAACAAAGAAATAACCGTTCAAAAAGCAGAATATCGCAATGGCTATCGAACATTCAATAAATCTCGGCCACCCTTACGTCCAGGGCGCAAAAAATAAAAACCGGGCGAAAGTAAAAGGGGTAAAAATTAGTCATAGGTTATCGCGAGTCCAGTTGCTGCTGCGTTCGTGTAAGGCCATATGCGTTTGTATTGGTGCGTGCATGTACTCATTCAGGGAGTGATTCGTAAGAGTGAGAAGCGCTGAAAACTGAGGTCCAAAAGAGTGGGTAGAAGAGAACGCGGTAGTAAAAGAATGATGTGTAAAGAGCAACATGTAGAGAGCAATACATAAAGAGCGATATTTAAACAGCGATATGTAGAAAGCAATATGTAGAGAGCGTTATGTGGAGAGAGCGTTAGGAAGAGAGAGTGTATGATAATTCCTGCCAATATGTAGAGGGCGCTCAGGGAACTTCAACTTGGAGTCCGAAAGGGGGTAGGTAGTAACTCCAGACTGTGTTATCTCAAACATGAAATCAAGGGCTATCCAGCAGCAGCAGACATTTTTAAATTTGCTAAATTGCCACGCGGCTTTATTTTAGTCGCCTTCCGGTGTGTTCTGTTTCGTTTCGTGCTCTTTTTTTGGCGATACCACCTTTTTGAGCGACCAGAAATTCAATATCGCGAATATAACTCTGGCGTTTTGATGTGTACCTGCCTTATTCGAATCTCCAGCGAAGCGCGTCTCACCGCCACACTGATGATGCCAAATCTAACAAACGTAGGGAAGAAGAGGAAAACGAACGTCATTCTTAACAGGATGAAAAGAGAGGGGGTTTATTTTATCTCTTCTGTATACATGTACAATATTATTGATTACCCTTAAACCTCGACGTTCATCTTTTCTACAACCCCTTCCTTGCCCGTCTTGCCCCTCAAGCTGCCTCCTCTCCCTCATACACTTGTTTCATAAATTCGAATTAAAGATACGATTAAAAATATGTAAAAATAGCAATTTAAAAAAATTATCTGTGAAAAAACACTAAAAAAAATAGATTTTTTTTAGTTGCACTTGGAATAGAAACGTCTCTTTTGGTGAAGATTCAAGATTTAAACATCAATATATGGATTAAGAAATGATATAATTAATAACAAAAAATATTTGTATTTATCCTTTTGGAGCAAAAATGTCTGCTTTGAGTTGTTTCATCAGTTCAAGATAGAAAGGAACAGCCTAGAATGTCTCTACTCAATATATATTTCTGTTAACGCCCGAAGAATGACAAGATATTTTTGACACCGCAGGTGCAAAGCAAATATTGGACAAAATATACAATAACAATAGTATTGACAGAATCTTCCTTGCCTAACTGAAAATTAATTGATCGATAGTGCACTCATATTCATATGAAAGAAATTCCAACGCTTAAGACGAAGCTAAAGAGACCGGCATATGCCATTTTGAATGGGCAATGAATGTGGCCAAGCGTTATCATGAAGAAGCATAGCTTGATTTATAGTGAACGGTTCATTTGCACTCTCAATTATCGGTTACACACAGGGTTGTACTGCTAAACTTAAGTCACAAAAACAAATCACATCAATTAAAATTAGACATTTGTTAAAAGAGGGCCTACTTGAAGGCCTGTTGAAAGCAGGAACTTGACGTTCTTACAACACTTCATCGTTCTTTTAAACGCAGATGTTACAAAACGCTCTTCTAAACACAGATGTTACAGAACGTTCTTCTGAACGCAGATGTGACAAACGTTCTTCTAAACGCAGATGCTACAAAACACTCTTCTGAGAATAACATAAAACTATAGTTCCGTTTTCGGCTGCAGTGGCACGTCCAAAACTCCCAAAAAAACGTAAGGGAAGTCTTCTGCCTTGCAAGAATTTGCCTATTTTTGAAATGTTGTTGCGAAACATGTCAAATGATACTGCCAAGGAGATATTTTTTGAACAGAGGCGCAAACCAAGCGCGCATATGAGAAACGCAAGCGAAGAGTGCAAAACAATGAGACGTAGAAGCAACGAAGAAAAAGTTCTACAGTCGCAACTATTTAGTTGCAGCTGCCTAGAGGTGTGAAGCACGGAGCCAGCGTATCGATTCTCTTTTTTCCTGCATCGAAGCTGTTTAATTGGTTTGAAAAAGCGAAACACAAGAAGCAAATTATTCTCGTATTCGCAGTGTTTCTTAATTCAACAGTTGATGGACGGGCAGCTCGACTCGATTGAAGCATCCACCGGATGTGACGCAATCACAATTTTCTAATCATCAATCATCTATTTATGAGGACTGTGAATTGCACGTTTATTGGTACATACAAGAAATACAATTGATTTTAACATCGGTACAATCTACTGTGGTCTTTGTCCTTCGCGTGTCGACTCTGATGTGTTCAATAGAGACGGGAGCTTCGTGTGTGTGCACTCACTAAATTGATTTTGAAAGGATATAATTTAAGGGGAAATTAGTATCTAACTATTGGTAACATCCTCCTTCAATAGCAATTGATGCTCATTAATGCGGTTGTTATATTTCGGTTCGGGATGTATGTACTGCATGGATCTCATATCGCATGAGCTGATTGCGCTCGGGGTCCAACGTCCTTTTAAGGACAAAGCGGCCTGGTGCTGCCGCGCCGGTTAGAAAATCGCAAATCATTTTAGGTGGCGCGACCATACGTCGGTTAACTTCCGCTCTGCAGGACTCATTCCCAGATCAGGTCAATAAGCAGGAGGTTTAGTTCCATTTATCCGGTATTTATAAACAGACATTCGCTCCCAACAACGATATTTAGCTAAATCATCGAGCTTCGGCGGTTGTGCAGTCTTTGAATTAATAGAATCATGCGTTTCATTTCAGCGGTTGCAAAAACTTTTATCTCGGCATGGTATAAATACTGGCTTGGAGGAGCAGCAAATAATTTTTTGGCCGTGCGGAGTCGCGTGAAGCAAGGGAGTATTTTTTCTACAGATTTTCACTTTGGAGATGCCCGCGCGTCGCGCCGAAACGTTGTTGCGGATTCGGCGAAATTTAATAATAAGAGCCGCCCAGGAGCTCATTGGACCAAATAATTGGCCCTTGACTGACACGAGCCGAACAAAAACGGCCGAGCTGTCTGCATCGAAGTAAGCGTCGGAAGACCTAATTAAAACGGACTAATTAGCGATACCTAATGAATATATCAGCGGTTTCTGGTACAATTCTCCTTTTTTTACTCTGTTGCTGTTTGTCGTTTTCGACGCGCTCTCCTGCCTTGTAGATCTCCCTCGTTCGATTCACAACAGATCCACACCCGAAACAACTGCAGCCCTTATGAGCAATCCACGGGAAGCTAATACAATGTGAAGTTGAAATTTGCTCAAGAACTTGAGGCGGAGAAACGAAATACCTGGCAAATCAAATCGCAAAATAGCGATAGATGACAGTGGACACAGAATGAAACAAAAGGGAAGAGATGCTAAAATTGGAAAAATCCAAAAATTTTACATCTGACAGTGAGAAAGATATTTTTTGATACGATATTTCGGGTAAGTTCGTCGGCGGCGGCAGCGCTGGAATATTTAATTGTACGGTTGGTAACAAAATTATTCTATTACTGGTCTGAGGAGTTAGTCATGTGTATCCAAAAAGGACGGCGAGATGCCAGGAGCGCCCCGTTGGAGAGGGAGAGGCAAATTAAGTGTTTAATAGGTAAATGGAATGTTTGTGTAGATATTAAGACTTATGTTAAGTGCGTTAGATGGGAGTTTTGGAGTAGTTTTGGTCCCGTGTCGAGCTAAAACTTAAATCGGGGGGTTGCAGAATTTTTACGCAACACCAACGCGGCGTTTCAGAACCTTCACCGCGTTGTGCATCCAAATACACTTCAGCCCAGTCAATACTACATGGAAAACCATCTAGATCCTTTATTTCCAAGGCAATCTACATCAAGTTGCGCCATATTAAGAAGAATTGATGCTTCTAGAAGACTGTTAAATTAATTCTCTAGAATTTTATAGAGTCCTTGTAGGAAGCGTCGAGATTAGGCAGGATAAAGCATGAAGGATCTAAGCGACTCTGGAAGCAAAGTCCGCGTAGCTTTAGACTAAGGAAGATGGGTCATTATAAAGCGATTTACGCTAATGGCAAGAGTAGACGCACAATTAAAATTATTATTATCGCCTTTAATCCGAATTTGTTTATATTGGCAAGCTAGCTTAATATCCATTACATCTTCGGATATACAACGGGCGTATGCATCTTCATATTTATTATGCACCCATTTTATTTATAAAAGCAAAACGGAGAGTCGCGGAGATTCGGTGTACGGGCGGAGCGCATTGCTAAAACATAAAATTTTCAAAGACCGAACGAACAAAACAAAAATAAACGCTTCCGAATTCCTCCCCCCGAAAGTTCGCAAGTATATGCAACGCGCCACAAGACTACCTACTGAAATGTAGTAAAGTTCAGCGGATCCCTGGCACGTGGCGCCCTCGCAGCCCTTGCGGAATTCGGCCGAACTTTCCCATAGCTAACTGCGACTTGGCACGGTTAGCATCGCGTCAGCCTCGTTTGTTTTGATTCAGGCCGGCAAACACGTGCACCTGATTCAGAGTAGGCTTTGGAAAACGTTTTTCTATTGTTTCAGCGCGCGAATTGTTTCGGCTTGCGTTTGTTTCACCGCTTGTTCCTTAAATATACGCGCACAGGGCCACCAGACGCGTTTAAGAAAAATCTTGCCTTGGCTTATTTCCTCCTATCTTTCCCTCTCTCAGAATTTTCAAGCGAATTTCACCAGCATTTCAGGCTTTCAAAATAAAGAATCATGATTTAGCACTTATAAAATAATTGCAATTATTTAAAGCCTTTCAAATTACTTAACAAAAACAAAAAATGTCAATACCTGTTGTATCATGAAGTTTGCACCTAGCACCCACGAACAAATATTTTTCAGCGAGATTCGCGACTACAAGTCTTGTTTACTCGATAGGCCTGCGATGAAACTGCCGATTTACCACACATTCTTGAGCGGATTTTCTGATAAAATTCGGGGGGCCCGAATTATTTCAAGACGCACAAGCGGAAGGCACTTCTAATCAACAAAAGCGAAAAATTTGGAGCCCGTGAAAACGTCCTGCTTCCTCCTAAATGGCTGATACAGATATTTATATCTGTATTTGTACATACCCATATTTCTACGCAACACATAAGTAAACAATTTTCATAACACCACACAGCTTATCGATAGTTTTTAGCTAGATGAATCAGAGCACAAAAACCGCACGGAGGAAGAATTAAAAGCCGGCACAATAAAAATTATCCGTCGAAGTGGCGATAGCTGTTTTGCCGTAGACTTATTTTTTAACCCGAAATTAAATGTGCACAGCGATTATTTACCGGAAAATAAGGTATATTTGGTGGGCCAATCCTAGCGCAGGAAAATGTCGAATGACCCCGCCTCGCACAATTGAAACATTTGGCACTCGATGGGTTTACCTATTTTCAAATGCATGATTTTCATCGTTTAATAATTTATTTTGTGCGGCAAATTTGTTGTTTATTTAAGTCTAACTGATATGCCAACACCAAAAGCAAGAAAACGCAGTTTACATTTCTTGTAAGAAAAATAAGTGTTATATCAAGTTTATCTGTACTGAGCCTTTAAAATGTCGTTGACAACACAAGCAACTACTGGACGGTTATTATTTTATAACAAAATGGATGGAAAAGTATTGAGTTTTCAGTATTAATACATAAAATTGTCGTTCCACTTCGTTTCAGTGATCATTTCATCAGATCGTTTAAGAAAATATTGTAAGCAGTTTCAAGCTTGAAATATGGTGGTTGCATTACAATATAAGAAAATACAGTTTGTTATGCCTCAAGTTTTCTCTTCAAATTTGTACACAGCAAATGAATATAGTGCATAAATGGCTTCGTAAAGCCAAAATTGGAACTAAAATACGAAATGGTGTGTTTATTGTAAGTTTTCTGAAGTGAAAATGATTTTTTACAACCCCATTAAGACATATATGTCCTGAATTTCTTACATGAATACAAGAATATTAAAGTGTCATTTAATGCAAGTTCCATAAAATAACAATTGATCAGAAAACTTCCGCTAATTGGTAAGAAACTATAATTAGTAGAAAGCATGATGATAATGAATATTCCTGAATTTTCGAAGTTGAGTTGACTATACCAAATACGAGAATGAAACCCGACGTTTGAAGCTTTTGAAGGCGCTTCTAAATTAATAGGAATTTAAGTTTTTTTATTGATAGCTTGATGCCAATTTTTTAATGATACATTACTATGAATTTTAGATCTTAAATGCTTTAGTTTGCGATCAGCGCATCAGTTTTATGTGTAAAAAGCTTATTTGATACACTGGGCGACCGAAGCGAAGCCCAGCGTATTGATTTTGGATGTAAAACGCTTATTGGACGCTCTTGCCGAGCGAAGCGAGGCTTAGCGTGACGCTCTTATGTGCAAAAAGCCTACTGGACGTTCGTGGGTGCAAGAAGCCAAATTGAGGTTCTTTATTGCGAGCCAATGTTGAATCTTGCTTCTCTTTGCAGTGCTACCGGCATTCTGGAAGTTAGGAAACGGTTGGTCATCCTTCAATGTGGGAAATAATATCAACACACGCAGTCAACCAAGAATCTGAAAATCGGTCTTTTATGATGACGTTCTAGGTGAGCGAAGCGAGCCTAAGCGCATCGAGTTTGGATGTAAAAAGCTTATTAGACGCTCTTGCCGAGCGAAGCGAGGCTTTGCGGTTCGCTCTTAGTTATAACAAGCCTATGTCGAATTTTGCTTCTTTTTGTGAAGCTACGCCATACTGGAAGTTATGAATGATTGGTAATCTTTCAATTTGGGAAATAATATCAACACAGGCAGTCAACTAAGAATTAAAAAAAACTAGGATTTTATAATGACGTTCTAGGCGAGCGAAGCGAGGCTCAGCGCAACGAAATTGGATGTAAGAAGCTTAGTAGACGCTCTTGCCGAGCGAAGCGAGGCTTTGCGTGTCGCTCTTGGCTGTAACAAGTCTGGTTCACGCTTTTAATTGCGGGTTAATGTCGAATCGTGATTCTGTTTGTAAAGCTATGCCATCCTGAAAGATATGAATGATTAGTCATCCTTCAATTTGGAAAATAATATCAACACAAGCAGTCAGCTAAGAATGTAGAAAACCAGGATTTTTATAATGACGTTCGAGGCGAGCGAAGCGAGGCTCCGCGCAACGCATTTGGATGTAAGATGCTTAGTAGACGCTCTTGCCGAGCGAAGCGAGGCTTTGCGTGTCACTCTTGAATGTAAGGAGCCTAGTGGACGTTCTTAAATGCAAGAAGACTTATTGACGTTTTTTATTGCAAACCAATTTGGAATTGTGCTTCTCTTTGCAAAGCTACAACGCCCTGTAGGCAATGAACGATTCGTTACCCTTCAATAAGGCAATTAATATCAACATTAGCAATCAGCCAACAATGTGAAAAATTGGGCTTTTATAACGACGCCCTAGACGAGCGAAGCGAGGCTCAGCGCAACGAATTTGGATGTAAGTCGGTTATTAGACGCTCTTGCCGAGCGAAGCGAGGCTTTGTGTAACATTTTTATATGCAAAAGATCTAGTTGACGCTCTGAATTAAGAGCAAAGCTCGAATCGGCTGTGCTGGGGGCACACCTTCCTCCTTTCAGATGTTAGAAGCTCAGACATTCTGGATGTTAGAAGCTTAGACGTTGTGGATATTAGAAGCTTACACGTTCTGAATGTTAGAAGCTTAAGTAGATGTTTCTAGCGATCAAAGCGTTGTTTTTCTTGCTTTAATGGACTTTCTTGTAGTGTAGGAAATTATGTAGAGGGTCTAAACTAATGAAGAGTTTAATTACTTAAAAGAGCAATAAAGCATATTGTAGCTTCGATTTCTTAGATTTTAAAACGCCAAGATCCAATGATTGAGTACGCATAAGAATTGTTCAATTGCAATGGAAATTTGTAAATTGTTGTTAAAAGCAACTACCAAATCAGAAAACAACAGGTTTTCGCTTTAAAACTGTACTATTATAGTTTATGTACTGTTAGAATCTAAGCAAATTGCACAAAACAAGAAAATATCTTCACTTAACACTTTATAACTATCAATATAATACGTAAGTGTACTGTAAATGAAACTTTATTTAATTTTCTAATCGAGATTCATTCCCCGATGTTATTACAGTTCGAACCAGGATGTGCCTATGTTGGATGAGTATTTACTAAAATATATGAGAATTACCATTACTTACAGAAAGCCGGTAAAACAATTCAGAGCTGATATGAATTTTTTGCTTGTATTTAAAAAGAGTATACACAAACGATTTTTTATGGGAATATGCAACAAACTCTCCTCATCTGTTTGCCGTCCGCAAATTTCAGTCCGACTTTCTCTAGACATTCAAAAGTCTGATCAAGTGCAGAAATACAAAACAATCTAGAAAATATCATTCAGTTTCAGGAGCAAACCAGAACTTTGATTTCTTTGATTTTCTATCGATATGACGCATTAATATTACAGACTTAAGACTTTAGAACTGTACACTTATAATACGTAAGTATATTGTAAATGCGACTTTACCTAATTTTCTGATCGAGATACGTGCCCCGATCCGATTCAAGTCATGAATTTCTTGCTAATATTTATAATAAGTGTATTAAAAATTTATAATAAGCACACAGAAGCGATTTTGTTATGAAGATATACTATAATTACAGTTGTTGGCCAATTTGCTTGCAAGACTTGTGTTTCGACTCTCAATCCCTCCTCAGTGCTTGCCCTCCGCAAATTTTAGTCCGACACTCTCTGGACGTCCAGAACTCTGATCGACGCTTTCAAGTAGCATATAAATACGAAAGAATCTACGGAATATCGTTTGGCTTGAGGAGCAAAGTGGAACTTTGATTTTCTTGATTTATAGCCGGAAATTTTGCAGGATTGATACTTGACCAAAAAAAGCTTAACCATAATTTAAATTTATATATTGTTATGTATTAAGCAAATATCAAATCACAAAACAGCAGAACATCGTCACTTGGCCCTTTATCAACACTTGGTGTTTCAACCCTTAGCACTCGTCAACCAATTTTTTCCCGACTTTCCCTTGACGCCCAGAACTTTTATACACGCTTTTCAGTTTACAGAGATATATGAAAAAATAATTAATATAATATTCACAATAATGCTCGATTTAAAGTCCTCTCGGTTTTACAACATCAAAAACGACCCTGCAGATCTTTCTTGCATAACGTGTATTTGCAGAAAGCGAAGCAAATTCAATTTTCGGTTGTTAAAAACCGAGCCGCACAAAACTTTTAAATACTTAAATGAGCTATGCCATTCATCATGAAAAACAATAGCAACAAAGTACTATTCATACCGACATAAATTGTCTAATTTCTTATCAACGTAATGTACGTCTAACTTTTTAAGTTTCGCATACATTATACTGTTGGCATCAGCAGAGCCTCTAACTAAAAAGGAAAAGTCTAAAAGTACGAAAAAAATACCTACAAGTTGTTTAAAACTCAAAGGAACGGAAGCAGAGGACTTTATACTACAAACACAAGTCCTGCCAATAAATTTTTATATTCGAAAATTCGGCAAAATCATCTTAAAATGCATGTAAAAGTATTAAGCTATTTGGATATCTTCGTTATCAAAACATTTCTTGGCCGGCAAATGGGCAAGAGTGACTTATACGAGAAACGTAATCAATTTGGGGACTTAGAAATTTTTTTGGTCTAACAGATAAAAATGACAAAAAACTTAAAAAGTGAAAGCACATCGTAAAAAATCACATGGAAACACCCAATCGACTATTTATAAAAAATAGCAACTCTTCGATGATCAAACAAGATAAATGCTTCGACTTCGATTTTCAACTCAGAATACAGAATTTTCACTATTCACTTTGGATTTTTAATACATCGCACCACCAATCTCAGAAAAAACAGTAAAATTTGTTTCCACAATTTCTACAATTATAAAGAATAGTGGAATGAATTTATCCACCTAAGGGGGTAAAACAGACTAAAATATCAGACTATTTACCATTTTCAACACAGTCGTTGCCAGAGTATTAAAAAGACACTTTAACGCTCTCAAGAAATAGTTAATTCATTTTAAGCATTTTTAAAGACACCCAAGAGGCCATAAACCCCCAATTTAACAACAGACGTAAAAATAGAGGAATTTTTAAAACCCAATCAGGAGACTGTTTAACACAGAAATATCAAATACTTGCCAATTTTCAAGACTTTAAAAATCGTCACTTGAAATACGGGTTGATTATTTCATTAGCTCGCAAGAAAATCATTTTCACTCCACGGAGTCAACGAAGAAGTTTTCAATACTCGATACCAAAAAGCACAGGAGTGTTTTATTGCCTGGAACCTTTTAACGCCCCTGAATAATGACTTGTTTACTGCGCCATTTTAGATTTTTTTAATAACCAAGCGATAAAAATTGTCACCAAAATAAGAAGTTTTATAGTTAAGTGTGTTCCGGGACGATCTTTAAAACAAAGCTCTTAAAGCGAGGGCCCCGGCCAGGTACGTGGGGCACACAAAAAAATGTTTGTACAAGCGCTAATATTGATTATATTGCACATAAATTTTATTTAGAGCTAAAATATGGCCCGAAACGGGCCATTAACGCGGCCCCGAATGGGCCGAAGCTTTTTAATACGTTATAATTTTTGATTTTATTGTAGGCGATTTTATTTATTTATTTTTATTGATGGAGCGGACGGACGGACCCCTCTATAAATGTACTTGGAAGTTTGATGGCGTAGACGCAGACTATTAAGTCATTAATCCTGAGGAATCAGGACGTAAAATTAACAACTACGACTTTACTAAAAATCACCTCGGTTCACACTGCTTTTAGCCTTCCAACTCGGCTTGTGCACACGAATTGCCGCAAATCGGGCCACAACTTTACGAAATGTTGCAAAAAATTCCCTGCTTAAAAATCTTGCAAGAAATACACTAAGTTGAGATTTTCTTGATCAGAGGCGATAATTTTCTGGATACTTTTAGCAATTCTCTTTATAATTTTAGCAATTCGTTTCATGATTTTAGCAATTCGTTTCATAATTTTAGCAATTCTCCTCATAATTTTCTTAATATTTTTGGAATTCTCTTATCATAATAGAAATTCTTTTACTACTTTAGAAATTGTCTCTTTTAGTTAGTCTCTGAACGATTTCACTAAATTTTAGTTTTTTGACTTCCGCCACTTGCTCATCCTCGATAGTGGGAAATATTTCGTAGCTAACAGCAGTCATCCACCAAAGCGGAAAAATGTCGTTTATAAGCGTTTTGGTCGGAATTCGAATCTTCGTCAGCACGGGTCGCGAAAAGTGAAGGTTCGAATTTGAAGTTCGGACTCGAACACTTTGTGTTACGATGGGGCTCCACGAGTCTTTAAAAAATTGTGATTTTTTGGTCGTCACTTGGGTGTGCGGTTTAAACGGTGATGCGGAAGTAAAAAAAAATAGGTGCCTACCTGTTGCCAAAATTGCGCGAGTAAATAAATCCTTTCTTTTTTGAAAAGCCAATCCATAGACTGCATAGCCTGAAGGTCCATATCCGCTGGAGCGGGCATGGAAGCTGTTGCAGTAGGCTGCATGCGTCCCAGCTGCTCTTCCACTTGGCCCGCGTGTGGACTTTTCGCCAAGTACGCCGTTCTGAAAGGGTTTCAAGTCACCTTCTCGTAAACATAGCTCGCACAAGCAAACCCTTCACAACAGTTAAACCCGCGAAAACCAACACAAATCACAACAAAAACAAAAATAAAACACTCCAAGACCGATTCTCGTTTTTTTTTCTAAAATCCGCAAGAAGCGAAGGGGTTGTGGATCACTGAAAGTCAGGAGTCTGGCTCGGAGGCAGTTTCATCCTCAGTCGGAGCTGATGCTGATGCCCAGGTATCTCCCACCAAATTACAAGAACCAAAGTTTTTCCCAAAAAAAATCATTTAAAAAAATAACAAAGTTTGTAGCGCTGCGCTTTGCGTGTCACGTGTCACCACAGAGTCCTGCCACTGAATCGGATGAACTTCGCTGGTGTTGTCACTTCTTGTTTTCCACGATACAAAAACAAAACACGCAAAACACTTGCTTTAAAATTTTTTTCGAGATTTATTATTGAAAATAACTAAATAAAAGTAAAAACAACTTTTTTACAAGGGAAGCCCTCGAGGAAGTCGCTCGAACATCATCATTAAAAAATAATAGCAACACAGAAAAGTGCACTTGTCTCGCGTAATTGTCTAAGATCACTCTCTTTTACGGACGTCGTGTCGTCAGATACGACCGTCGTGCTTGTAGCGATTGTCGGGAAGTCTTTCCCTATACTGAGTCACTAAAATACAATGCATTATTGCATCTAGTAGGCCGTTCTTGCATCTTCCTCCCTCCCGTCATCTCGCTTTACTCTCGCTCCGCCCCTTGTGTTGATCGCAGCCGCCGTCTAGCGGCGGATTATCGCACCAGCGGCCCCATCTCGCTCTGTCTGACGCGCGCGCCCCCTTAGTACATCTCGCTCCAACACATACTGGCATATACCGCCAATACTACCAAAGGCAAAGACTCCTATATTCTTTTTTACTTTAAAATCGAAGTATGCTCTATGTGCGCATTTCTTACTATGAACCCCCCTCCATTTAACTACCCTTTTCGCTGTTTTTCTTGACTGATGTTCGTGTGGAGGGTTGCTGTTCGTGTGCGCATGACATTTCTCCGGATTCTTGTACTCTTCGGTGTTTCAGTGTCATTGCTGCATGTGGGATGCTGGGGTAAACATTTGACGATTTGATCGAGAGGGAATATTTTTTCTTGCCTGGATTTCCTGGAGGGGCGGCAGGGGTTGCGCTCCCAAATGACAGTTTGACGGCTAGTGGGTGTATTCATATCATTGATGGGTCATAACTAAGCGGAAAAATCGCCGAATTTCCATCGGGGAAGTTGGTGCATTTTCTTTCGCTTTGCCCGAACAGTAAGGCCCCGCATTTTTTTTCTGCACACTTTTTTTGGCGTTTTTTGTTTGCTGACAATTGGAACCGCAACGTTTTAGTTTGCACGACGCGATAGGTTAGTCTTGCGGATAGAAGCGAACTTTGTTAGTGCTTTGGTGTTGCCCGCAATTGATATCGAAACGTCCGTTAAAACGCGCATAAGAGCTTAATGTTCGCGTTGGTGGATGATTGCGCGAGTTACGTTTTCGCCGTTCTGATGATGCCTGTGACGACTCCGAAATTCGCTCGGGTAGCTCAGGTTTCACTTCAGAAGACGACTGTTGGTGTCAACGAATTGTTAGAAAAAGCGTGCTGTGAGATTCTCACCTTGCCGTTTTTCTGCTAATTTCTGGTGATGAATTGCAAGAGCGTACTTATTTATTTATTTACTTTTGGTGCAGTAAACAAAACATTGAAACGGTTTTATGAAAATTATGGATAGTTTCATTACGAGTTTCACATCGGAGTGTAATTTCGGTTTTATAATGATACTAAGAGTTATCTTACCGTTGAATGAATACACATCGATCCAAACAAAGTGCTCGCATTAAGAGAGTGCGTAGGTGTCGTTATTATTAAATAAATGAATAAAGATGAAAGAAGAATGGCGTCCTTAATATGTTGTTTTGTCAAGAAGTCTAAAATTATTAACTTAAATTGAATAATATTCGCATGATTCAGGTACGTCCGTGAAAAAGAAACAATTAGTTTATTACAGACCATGCGTTTGTAAAACTTAGAAGAGTTACTTCATTCTCTCTCATTTTTGAGCGTCAAATCTCTGTTTATTTCTAGATAAAGCATTAAAAACAAACCTACTTTTTACCACCCAGCTGTCGACATATCAAAAGGTTGCAGTTTATGGCCGCGGGCAATTCTTTGAAAGTTTTTTCACAATTCGATAAAGTTAAAAGTGTTGACTTCTGTATCGTAAATTACCAGATTTAGTCTGTCATATTGAATTGTTTCCTAGAATTAGCTGCGATTCTGTTCTGTCTGGTTCTGTCCTTCCATTTGCAAGCCTGCAGGAAGTAATTTTTTGTGTGTTTATGTTCGTGTACGAATATTTCTTAGAAAAAGTAAAGAAACGACTTTTGATCCATTTTTACATCGTCTCCTAGCAATCGCCGACCGATCAACTTAATATGGTTGAAAAAAACTCTCTCTTCAGCTTTGTGAATTTAGGGAGATATTAATCACGGAAACATTGGACTTCATGATTTTAACAGATTTTCACATTCTGAGCACTTGATGTGTATCTATTTCTGTGTAAATACGACGAAAAAATATTTTAAGAATATCAAAAAGTCGGATTTTACTTCTATATCTTAAATGTTTGAGGATTAGCTGCACAATATAGACTCGTTGTTCAAAAAGCGATTTACTTTGTTTTCTGATTGTTAATTGAGTAAATACTTTACTGCTGCAATTTTGTCTAGGTTTCGGCTTAGACAAGTTTCTGGACTAACACGTAGTTAATATTGAAGTTCTGGTCTTGCTTGTAATCTATTAACTTCGAGTCTGATATAATGTTCTTAAAGGGTAACTGGGAAATTAATAAAATCCTCCATTATGTATATTAATATCGTGTATGTGTGAAGGTATGTTTCGTTCTGTACGTCTGTTGTTATTCATGAGTCGTTGAAATGCTGCATATGCGTTTTTAAGTCGAAACGATATAAAATAATGAGCTTCGCTTTATTTCCCTAAAGTTTGTTTCGTAATCGTTCGTTGCCATCAACAGTTTTAGTGACTACTTTTTAGCAATCGGCTACTAAACACTTTTTCTGTGAATTTTTGCTTATTAATTAGTTTTGTAGAACTGGGATGCTCTGGATAAGTTACAATTAGATGCTTAACTTAGAAAGTTGTGCTTAAAGGGTGTTAATCGCAATTAAACACATTTGACGGTATTAATAAAAATTGTTAATTGTGCGTTTTTTAAAAGAATTTGAACAGTCTAAACGAAGGTTACAAAATTTTGATGATGTAAAGAGGATTGTATGAGCTTGGAAGTTAATACTTTGTATTGAACGTAGAGGGGCTGAAATTGGTATAATGCATGATTACTTGATTCTAAATGGGAACTTTGCATAATTTTTTATTTCTGCGAGGGACAATCATTGATTTCATAAGAGTAAATTATGCTCGATTAGAGTCGATACTTTGTGTGAGCTACGAATTATTATTTGAGATCTATTTTTAGGGACATTGACGTTATGAAATCTATTCCTAGTAAGCCGACGCATTAATCGGATAATTGAAATATGCGAAATATGGTGTTTTTTAAGTAGCTGTAAAATTGGAATGTCTGCTAGTCGATAATATAAAGTCGTAATACGAATACTTCCGGTTGTAAAATTTCCATTTTTTTAAATGACCATTAAGTCTAGTGGACCGCAACTTGTCTTTATACTTGATTCTGTGTTTCGCACAGGTGTTTGCACTAAAGAAAATCCACATTAAGTGATTCGTTTTTTGTGCTCTTATTCATCGCTGACTTTCGGTATAGTACGGAAACAGTGTGTTGTCCCACCAAGTGTCTACAAACGAATTGAAACTTTCAAAAATGGTCATGCAAGTCTTACTCATGACGAAGGAGCCGGACCACCATTTACCGCCACAAATGAGAAAAATATTGATCATTAACGTTGCATAATTCTATTAGATTGGTGAGTTACATTTGATAAAGTGCATATTACTCAAGGTTCTGCCTGTGAAATCATTCCCAACCGCAGTTGGATTTTATGAAGCCTGTGCAGGATGAGTCTCAAAACCACATTGCGTATTTTTTGTTGGTGATATTCTGAGGATGAGTCTTTGTACAAAATTACCACTACATATATAATTAAAATCAAACTTTAGTGCAAGCGTTAACTATTAAGAGTCTACAACAGTATTTTTACCACTTGTTTCAAAAACAAGCTTTTCGCTTTTATCAATAATAGTCCGTTGCATCTTTACTGTTTTATTGACATATGTATTAAACAAAACTGTCAATGCAGAAATCTTACATGATAATATTGAAGAGTATGTAAAATACAATTTCCGATTGAGTTCTGCATCATACACGAAATATTGAGTATATTCCAGTGTATATTTTGACAAGCCACTTTTTCATGTTATGTCAACATGATCTTGTTTGGATCAAAAATTTTTTTGTTTGTGAGACTGTTTGCAGGCCTGTTGGTCTATTTGTTTGCTTGTCTATTTTAGTATTTATTTGTATGTCTCTCTGCATATCTGCCGATTTGTGTGTCTATTCAAATAAATTTATTTTTTAACTGTTTCGTATAATCTTCAGCGATATCTTAGCATAAATATGAATTGGAAATGAGCATTAATTATTTTCGCAACTTGTTTGATACCACTACCAAAGGATTTTGCCTTTTTGCCTCTAAATGTAGATGTACGATTTTGCCACAATAGTCGTATGCCAAAGTAATGATCGTGGTCTTAGATATTGCTTTTAATTGTATGAAAATGATTTTCAGGATAATTTTTCGACAATTTATACCTTGAAGAACGTTTGCACATTCAACCGCTTTGTAACATTTATGAACTTAAAATCAGTTTTACCTCCAGGAAGAGCACTAAGTGGTTTTTACAAATTTGTATAGCAACGACTGGGAGCTATATGTGGTTAGTAGGGAGGATGTCGATCGACTTTTCGGTTGCTTAAATAATTCTTGGTTCTTCCCCACAGTATGTGATCTTGAAGCAACGTAATAGGATTTGAAATTGCTGTTATTTAAAGTGTCAGCCACGTCTTGCACCTACAAGGCTGTGGCAATAGTATTAGTTAATCAACTTCATTCAATTAAACAATATTACACTTGCCTTGACCAAAACCTAATTCTATAATATTCTTGAGTGCAAAGTAACGCCAAAACATTACAACTTCGGAAGGCTGCAAGTATGTAGTGAACGAATTCTGATACTAAGCACGTGAAATTTAATATTAGAAAGTTATTGGCACGAAAAAATAGCTATTAAGATTAACAACTAGTAAACAAGGTATATATTAGAAACGCTTACTTTTGCATGTCTAGACCCCAACTTTGTCGTCATGTTTTTCCACTGTTCCTCAATGTTTCAGTTGTAAAATATATTGATACTGTATTTAAAAGATCTTGATAGCGACATGTTGACGGATGGTAGAAGCTTAAATTGACGCTCTTAATTGAGAGCGAAGCCCGAATCGGCTGCGCCGAAGGAGCAGATTACGCCATTTGCAAAAGTTATAACTTTTGATTTATTTTGATCTTATCTTAAGATTCTATTGGAGATGCTCCAATTTTGTTACACATTTCGTACTTCTCGATTTGATAGTTGTACCGTAGTAGCTCGCTTTATCAATGCGTTTTGTTTTTTTTCAAAGTAATTTGTTTACGTACATACGAGAACAATTCTAAATTGCTGCTCTTACTAGCGGAATGTTGCCGGATGTTGGAAGCTTAGGTTGACGCTCTTAATTAAAGAGCGAAGCTCGAATGGGCTGCGCCGGAGGCGCAGCTTACGCCTTTTGCAAATGTTATAACTTTTTTGATTTATTTTGATCTTATCTTAGGATTTAATTGGGGATGCTCCAGTTTTTTTACACACTTCGTACTTCGCGATTTAATACTTGTACCATAGTGGCTCGCTTTGTAAATGCGTTAGTTTTTTGTCAAAATAATTTGTTTTTGTACACACGAGAATAGTTCTAAATTGCTTCTCTTACTAGCCGAATGTGGAAGCTTAAGTTGACGCTCTTAATTGAGAGCGAAGCTCGAATCGGCTGCGCCTAAGGCGCAGCTTACGTCTTTTGCAAATGTTATAATATTTTTGATTTATTTTGATCTTATCTTTTCTATTGGGTATGCTCCAGTTTTTTAACACTTCGTACTTCGCGAATTAAAACTTGTACCACAGTGTCTCACTTTGTCAATGCGTTTAGTTTTTTGTCAAAATAATTTGTTTATGCAGACAACACTAAACTAAACTGTCACTCTTAATAGTGGAATGTTGCTGGATGTTAAAAGCTTAGGTTGGCGCCCTTAATAAGCTAAAAAAAATACCTCAACTTTTTTGATTTATTTTGTTTTTAAGATTCGACGGAAAGCGATGTGCTTTCTACACATTTCATACTTGAAGGTTTAATACTTGTACCATAATGGTGCGCTTTGTAATGCGTGAAATTTTTTATGCAAATAATTTGTTCATGTCCACGCAGTAAGAAATCTAAGTTGTCGCTCCTAATAGTGGGATGGTTATGGATATTAGAAGCTTAAGATTGAGGCTTTTAATTGAAAGCGAAACTCGAATTGGCTGCGCCGAAGACGCAGCGTACGCGTTTTGCAAATGATGAAAGATATAAAAACAATTTGATTTATTTTGTTCTTACCTTAAAGTTCGATTGAATGCGCCCCAGACACATTTCATACTTGACGATTTAATACTTATTTAACTCGCTTTGTTTATACGTGAAATCTATGGTTAAAATATTTGTTTATGTATAATAAAAGATCTAAGTTGACGTACTTTTATTATATTAATTAATATTGCCACATGTTAAAAGCTCAGGTTGACGCTCTTAATTGAGAGCGAAGCTCGAATCGGCTGCGCCGAAGACGCAGCATATGCGTTTTGCAAAAGTTAGACGATATTTTTTATTTTTTTGATTTATATGTCATATCATCATTAGTTAATTGGGGATACTCAACATTTTGTCTACACATTTCATACTTGACGATTTAATACTTGTCTAGTACTGGCTCGCTTGGTTAATGCGTGAAATCTTTTGTCCAAATAATTTGCTCATGTACTCACAATTAAAGATCTAAGTTATCTCTCATAATAGTGGAATGTTTCTGAATGTTAGAACCTCAGGTTCACGCTCTCAATTGAGAGCGAAGCTCGAATCGGCTGCGCCTAAGGTGCAGCTTATGCGTTTTGCAAGTGCTAGAAATATCACAACTTTTTTTATTTATTTTGTTTTTATAGATTCGATTGAAAGCGATGTCTTATTCTACACATTTATACTTGACGATTTAATACTTGTACCATAGTGGCTCGCTTTATTTATACATGAAGTCTTTGGTCAAAATAATTTGTTCGTTAATAATAAATTTGACGCACTTATAGCGGAATGTTGCCAGATGTTAAAAGCTTAGGTTGACGATCTTAATTGAGAGCGAAGCTCGAATCGGCTGCGCCGAAGGCGCAGTTTACTCATTTTGCAAAAGTTAGAAGATATCTTTACTTTTTTGATTTATATGAGTCTTATCTTCATAGTTAATTGGAGATGTTCCATATTTGTTCTACACATTTCATACTTGACGATTTAATACTTGTACCATAGTGGCTGGCTTGGTTAATGCGTGAAATGTTTTAACCAAATAATTATGTACTCACAATATAAGATCTAAGTTGTCGCTCTTAGTAGTGGAATGTTTCTGGGTGTCAGAAGCTCAGGCTGACGCTCTTAATTGAGAGCGAAGCTCGAATCGGCTGCGTCAAAGGCGCATCCTAAACGTTTTGCAAACGTTAAAAGATATCACTTTCCTAATTAATTCTATGTTTGTGTTGAGATTTGATTCTAGTTTTCGGGAATGTCCAGTGGAGACACGCCAGATATTTAAAAACAGTTCCTAATTTGTACCTACTTTTTGAAAGCAGTTCAAAGTCGACCCTCACGTATTTCTCACATATGAAATTGCCAATCCGTCCACCAAGACATGGCAAGCTCGACTTCATCCAGTCGGTCCTTAAAGTTACAATCTTGTATAAATACGACGACGGAAAAAGGAAGGAATGGAATGGAAACCGAATAGAGTGGCAGAAGCAGGCAGGTATATCATATTAATAATTAGTGGCCATTCTCATTCTCTGTTACAGTTTGGATTGACCCTTGGTCATTGTGGTTATCCAAGAGCAGTGTTGCCATATTTACACGGCAAACACAAGAAAACACTTGTTTTATATCAAATACACACGGGCTTTCGCCGCAAACTACACAAATTTCAAATAATGTTACATTAATAAAGTGTAAGGGTGTGTGGAGCGGGGGTGGGGAAAGGAAGAACGTGGACGGGACGGGAGGAGCCGGGGGGAGGGGGAGAAGGCTTTGGAGAAGTAATGCAAGATACTTCGCTTAATAAGTTGTTCTATGAATATTTTAATCCTGGCTCCATTTCAGAATGTAATCAAGATGGAACAATGGTACATAGTTTTGCGTTCTGCATCACCGAGCGCAAAGTACTTAATAACGACCGAAAGTTAATAACAACCAAAATATATTTTATTTTTTATAAGGCGATGTGCCGTGCAAATTGCGCAACAGCTCGCGCAATTTTGGTGAAACAACTACATAATGGCCGAGGTAAAAATGGTAACAACGTTTTGAATTATATCAATGTTAAAAAATCGTGATAATGTTGAAAATCGTGATAATAATGATATAATATTGCAGTAGGTTATGAGGTTATATAATGCGATTGTACATTGTTCGCCAAATAAGTGTCTATTCGAACTAGTTATGCTGTTAAAAAAACAAATAATATCTTATGTACATTTTAAGTGGTGAAATACAAGCTATAAAATATTTAAACATTGAATTTTTAAGAAAGGAGCAAGGTTAATGGTGTATTCAAAAATCGCTTGGCTTTGCTGACGTTCTTGATACTCGTGTAAGTGACGCAAATTCAGAACCGGACCATTATTGTGTGGTAATTTGATTGTCATTAGACGTTTCGGTCCGCGGCTGCAGCCATCGTCCAAAGTGGGAATCTGTATTTGGGAATCAAAAATAAAATCGTCTTGAATGAAGCCGGAAGCAAATAGCACAACCATGACCACCACTCGACTTCTAAATAAATTCAGTAGCCTGATTCCACAGCACCTTCGATTAGAAGTCGCCTGCAGAGAAATTTATTATTAGATAATTATTTTAGAGCGCCGGATGATTCCACAAAATGAGAAAATCGATCAATGAACGTACATATGCTAGTTACAACCTCTGATACATGTACCCGGTCCGGTCTATATTTCAGCACGTCTTCCGTCTGTCCGATCGAAGTCGCCTGCGACATCTTCCTGAAAATATCGTGTTTCGGAAAATGTCACGTGTACTCCGTTTGTATGTCTGTGTGTTCGTCCCGTGGATGACTCTCATGCACACCGTTGAATTTGTTTTGGTATTTCAGAAGCGTCTTGTCATTCGGGATTAGTTTAGCAAACTTTCCCGGTTGTAAGAAAATAAACAGGATTGTTGAAAGAAGATTAAAATGTTGGCGGCTGTCAAAGGCGTCATAGAAATACCCGGTTTGTGGACAACCGACTAGTCATTTTCTTAATATATACACAAAGCGAGCCACTTGACCGCATAACCGCGCTAATCTTTCAGCTGCTTAATGACAACCGATCGATTTTTGAGGCCGTGTATAGACCTTAGACAGCGGTTCTACCCAGGGGCAAAACCGCTGTCTAATGTCTATAAATCGCCACCAAATCAGCTGATACTACGCGCAGTAGCTCTAGAAACATTCTGTGGTTGAATCGTTGAGTTGTAACGAATATTTCGGACATGCTGCCAGCCATCAGCCAAAGTGGTAAAATCGCATGAATTCAGTACATGCTACAAGCTCGATCCTTTAATGCCTAGTGAAAACATGCAGACCTAAAGTAGGTGAAGCGCCACTTTTTGCGCGAGAATGTCAAATGTTTACTATATTTTTGCAATCATTTAAATGGAGTAAGAGCGAGATAAATTAAGTACAAGTGTCGAAACCGTTGCACGGGCACGGTGATTATTCACAATACCATTCCGTATTTACATAATATAAAAGAAAGAAGCGTACATCTTGCGGAGAGCGCGCGAGGCGAGGCGCGGCGGTCGGAATATAATGTAACTTTAATATTTTATTCGCAATTATCGTCAGATTGCTCAACGACCGTTTAAGATGTTTCAATCTTTTCAATTGTTTATGTTTAAAGATGACGCGGAGATAAAATTATTATTATTTTTTATTACCTAAACGCAAACAATTGAAGTCGTTATTGTTTTGTTCTCGAATTGTGTTCTTTTTCTCCTTATTTATAAGTGCATAGTTAACTTTTAATTTTTACGGTTTGTTCTGTCTGTCTGATTACCTCACATCCGTTCGCTATTAATGGGAGTTTTGTAAGATTCTTGCTAATTAGAAAAAAACGTTGATTTCATATCGACTCATTTTTTTATGTTTATTGAATTTTATTATGATTACGGTTTCGGCGTTGCGTGGCGCAATCGCAGTTCCATTCATTCATTAAGGCAACAATTAAAACTATACTGGCGGAGGTGGCGCTGCTGTGTACTTGAAGATTCCTATTTGCGCAATCGGCTATCCGGAAGTAGCGCTGGACCCGCACGCTTATGTGCCAATCGCCTAATCGAAGTCGATGAAATTCGCCTATTCGAAGTCGATGAAAAACTACCGAGTCACAACAAACCAGCACTTACACGTTGCCAATATAAAAGGACTGCAAAGAAATTACGAAGAAACGAACAAATCGCTTTTTTGCATGTCCCCAATCAATAACTTTAACACATTTACTTCTCCGACCGGCAAATAACCTGTAAATAATGACCCCTGTTGTGAAATGATCCGAAACATGTAACGATTTATACGATTTATATACAAAAACGCGGTGGGCCGCGGTGGTAGATGTAGAGCTTTCCTCGGCTGACGGCCAATCGGTAATGACATAACGTCTGCCACTCGGCATAATGATGCATGCATAAGAATTACCTGCAATACTCATTAGAAGTAGCCGCTTGGATTTATTACTAAAAAATAATCAAGGCGGCCGGGCTCGGCTCAGATTGGCCTGAGCCGGCTCAGATTGGCCTGGCCACGGATAATGCGATAGTTACGAGTGTGTAATTGCTGAAGGCTAAGGTTATACCTGTTGTTTCGGTTTTGTTGTCAGGCGTTTTCAAATGTTGCGCGATCGTTATAACTTTTTGATCTAAGGACGTTAGATTAATTTAAATGCGCATATTTATTGTAATGGGCGCTAATAAAAAATGCCCGTCATTAGTTATATACATATATTATATATATGAAAATGTATTATTAAAAATTATGTTTTATATATTAAAGCAAGCTTATTGAAATTGGTTTTCCTGATGTTTATGTCCCATTGAAATTTATAGTGAATAGTGAAATTTATGTTATGTATATTTTTTATTAGGCCGTAGAAAGCGTTTATGTTACATCAAGGTGGCTCCTTCGTCGATTTTCAGTAAACTACTGGCAAGTTTGAAACGAATACGTTCGTAAATGCTCTTTCTTTGCATCGGGGAGCGAGGAAGAAGGTAGCGCGCGAAGCTACAACATGTATGTGTTGCCGGAAGTGGATGTAAAAATAGCGACTTAAATATTCATGAAGGGTTGACTGATACAATGGAATTTTTAACTAATCAACTCAATTAAATTTTGACACCTGTCAGTAATTGTTTGGAGAAACAGACGAAAACAATATTATCTGGATGCGGTGGCTTTCGAACCGATGGTATCTTGATTATTGGATTGCGATTGGCATCTGCATACACTAGGCCTACTGCTTTTTTTTGTAATAACTAAAACTTGGAGAGCATTCGAGATCGTTTGGACAAATTTGAGTTCGTCTGTCCGTTAGAATAAAAAATCTTGAGTGTCCCAACTGCATTCTCGCGTAAGTAAGGTAAGTAAACAACTGTATTTTTGCATAAATGTACTAAATAGTTTTGAACTATTTTACGTTTCATATTCCCACATACTCTTTTCTAAATTTTATCATATTTGTGTATTATTTAGTTAGATACTTATGCCTATTTTAGGAATGATTATGTTTTTACTAGATTACCTTGATGTCTATATCATTCTTTAGCTCTTTTATGGTCTATTAATATAATTAATTTTTAGGGTTATCCATGATAATACGAAATAGTAGACGAAACTTTATAATTTGATAGCTTAGTCTCATTTGAATACAGTTTGGATTGTAATTAAGTTTCATATTTTAAAGTGAAAATAGAATTGAAATATATACATTAGCCAAACGACATTAAAAATAGTTCGTTTTCGACAGATATCATGAAAAGTGCAGAATTATCTTAGTTTTAATTGTTTTATCATTAAGATCTTAAGACTCCTTCATGGTTTATCAAGGTTTTCAGGACATTGTCTTCTTAATTATTCTTGAGAATTTTCTTGATGCTTCATACTTATTAATAGATCATTCAGTTTTTACAATGATTATCAGGCTACATTCTTCATATTTTTTCAATTATCGGGGGATTTAACTGTTTTTCTTAGTTATTATGATGCAGAACTTAAATTGCCCATTTTATATTTAGTTAGTTGTGTTGACTGAAACTTAAATTTACTATTGGCTAATAATTTCAGAAAATTATATTTCTTTTGTTTTATTTGATCTTTTAGCTAATATTTTTGAAGGTATTGGATGATACTTGTCACCCCGATTTGATAAACTTCGAGAACTGCCTAATCATGTGGGCATTCTAAGTTGCTTGTAAGACTTCCAGGAGCTTGATCTTATAGATCTTGATGGAGTCGCGTGATTCTAGATTTTCTAGACTAATAATCAAGATTTTTAGAAGTCTCAACTATAATCATAATTCACTTTGGGGATCTTTAAGACCGTCCATGATAAATTTTGCTGGTTATTCAAGAGGAATTTGCGGTTTTGTAAGCATTAACTTAATCTATTAGTACCATTACTGCGATTTATTATCAAGATTTCAGAATATTTTTCTCTAATTCACGCTTCAACATATATACACAAAAAAATCACAAAAATAAAGTGAAAATATTTTCTATACGAATACATTAATAAAATATTTTGAATTGATAGAACTAAAAAATTTGGCTTTTTCAATTTTTCCTAGGAATCAAAGACTTTTTTTCAGAGAATTAAAGATCTTTTTTGTTTCAAATGGTCTCTAAATGAAGTTTTTGGAAGTTTTGAAGTTTGTAGGGTCGCTCCGATTTGATAAACTTCGAGAACTGCTTATCATGTGGGCATTCTAAGTTGCTCTTAAGACTTCCAGGAGCTTGATCTTATAGATCTTGACGGAGTCGAGTGATTCTAGATTTTCCAAATTAATTATCAAGATTTTCAGAAGTCTCAACTATAATCGCAAGTCACTTTGGGGATCTTTAAAACCGCTCATGATAAATTTTGCTGGTTATTCAAGAGGAATTTACGGATTTGTTATCATTCACTTAATCTAATACTATCATTACTGCGATTTATTATCAATATTTTCGAACTTTTTACTCCAGCTCACGTTTCTTCATCATGGCGACACAAAAAAAATCAAAGAAATAAAGTGCAAATATTTTCTATACGAATACGTTAATAAAATATTTTGAGTTGATTGAAACCAAAAATTTGGCTTATACTATTTCGAGAGAATAAAAGATTTTTTCAGAGAATCAAAGATTTTTTAAAGAAAATTAAAGATTTTTTTAAAGAGAATTAAAGATTTTATTTGTTTCGAATGGTCTCTGAATAAAGTTTTTGGATGGTAGTTTGTAGGATCGGCCCAATTTGATAAACTTCGAAAATTGGCTTTTTGTGGGCATTCTAAGTTGCTCTTAAGACTTACTGGAGCTTAATTTTATAGATCTTGAAGAAGTCGAGGGATTCTAGATTTTTCAAATCAATTATCAATATTTTCAGAAGTCTCAACTATAACCATAACTCATTTTAAGGATCTTTAAACCCGTCCATGGTAAATTTTGTTGGTTATTCAAGAGGAATTTGCGGTTTTGTCATTCACTTAATCTAATGCTATTATAACAGCGGTTTTGTCAGCATTAACTTAATCTATTAGTACCATTACTGCAATTTATTATCAAGATTTCCGAAGATATTTCTTTAATTCACGCTTCTTCAACATCGATACACAAAAAAATAAATAAAAACATTTTGTATATGAACACATCAATAGAATATTTTGAGTTGATTGGGACCGAAAATTTGGCTAATATATTTTTTTCAGAGACTCAAAGATGGTGTTAAGAGAATCAAAGACTTTTTTAAGAGAAACAAAGATGTTTTTGTTTCGAAATGAAGTTTTTGGATGTTAGTTTGTAGGGTCGCCCCAATTTGATAAACTTCGAGAATTGGCTTTTTGTGGGCATTCTAAGTTGCTCTTAAGACTTCCTGGAGCTTGATTTTTTAGATCTTGAAGAAGTCGAGTGATTCTAGATTTTCCAAATTAATTATCAACATTTTCAGAAGTCTCCACTAGAATCATAATTCACTTTGAGGATCTTTATAACCGTCCATGTTAAATTTTCTTAGTTATTCAAGAGGATATTGCGAATTTGTTATCATTCACTAAATCTAATACCATCATTACTGCGGTTTATTATCAAGATTTCCGACGATTTTTCTCTAATTCAGGCTTCTTCAACATCAATACACAAAAAAATCAAAGAAGTAAAGTACAAACATTTTCTGTATGAATACGTTAATAAAATATTTTGAGTTGATTCAAACCAAAAATTTGGCTTTTACACTTTTTCCAGACAATCAAAGATGTTTATAAGAAAATCAAAGATTTATTAAGAGAATGAAAGTTTTTTTTGTTTCAAATAGTCTCTGAATGAACTTTCTGGACAGGAGCTTGTAGGGTCGCCTCCATTTTATAAATTTCGAGAATTGACTTTTTTGTGGGCTTTTTAAGTTGCTCTAAGGACTTATTCATCTTAGTTTACTCTGGGTTTCATGATTTAATTTTATTATTATGTTATGAGGGCGTTTTGGATATTTACTCACCAGTGATTATTACGATTACCATGATTTTCTATATTAATTAACAATATTTTTAGAATTGTCTAGTAAATTCATGATTGCTCTTTAAACTTTCTTCGTTATTTTATGATTTTCTTAGTTTCAAAACTAGGTGGGACGATTTTTCTAACAATTGTCAACATTTTTCAATTGCGGCATTCATGATTTCATTTAATAATGCAGTATTTGATATTTTAGTCAATTTTAACAAGCTTGAATACGTTTTATTTTGAGTTTTCCTCCAGATTTTAAATTCTATAGACTCATTACTCAGAGTTTTTAAATTTACTTCATATTAATTCTTACTCGATTGCAACAAAATTTGCCCCGATTTCAGGACTCTTCGTAAAGTAAAAAATATAGAAAATAATTAAGTTCAATATCAAAAGCGCCGTTTTATGAAAATATTTGTAACAAATAGATAAAACAAATGAGGTTACACTTACAATTATAAGCCATGGTATAGAAAATGTTGCTTTGTGCAGCTAAACGTTTAATCTGAAACAAAAGGGACTAGTTATTAGTGAAAATATTTTATTGTCAACTTTTGTCCTACATGAGTTCATATTATGAATAACCTGAAAAGCATTAAGCAGGGTGGTCTGCACACGTTTAGTGCACACACTCGAAAACGGAAATACAAGATCGACAGTTCAATTCACTGCTTAAACACAGCCTTCAATACGGCAGCATTCATTCAACTGTATCCAAAATTAGTATTCATTAGAGAGCTGTCAATTTATATTTAAAACGTTTCGGAGGATGTTACCAAAGCCCTATCATCAGCGTCACGAAACAAAACTCGAACAGTTGCATTTTAAAAAGAAATTAAACTGTCTTTTAACCGAAAAACCTGCACGTCTAGAAGCTAGCGGCCGCAGAGCGAGCGGGGTTCGAACCGGAAACGTCAGCGTCGATCAATAGCGATCGAACAGGTGTACCAACTGTCTAGGACGGCGCGATCGGTTCGTTAGCAAAGATATCGAAGAAACAACTCGCCGACTTGTCTATAAATATTTTTAAACGGACAGAAATAGAAACTCATTTAGGTGATGCGATCGGAGGCCCCCTTAGTTTTAGGAATTTTTTGATTGGATCGGCGATACGCCGTTTTCACTAGACAAGTAGATAATTTATTCAAATCGATTTCAGCGAAGCAACAAATGAAGGAATCGGATATTGAATTTATTAATCCATTAAATCCGGCAATTTTAACACCGCAATCGAATTCCACTTCCTATGCAGATTTATGCTGTGAGAACCGCGGACCAAATGGGATGGGGCAAAACTGCGGAGATACTTATACAAACATTACCGTAGCCGAAAACCGATAATAAAATCTATAATAACCCTTAAAATGTGTATTCAAGTGCCGGATACAAAGCCTGCCCGGATTTAAATATTCAATAAAATTTGTGTCACTTGAAAAAAGGGCTCTCATATTCTTAACCAAATATAGGCCATTAGGATTTAGGTAAATAGCTAGTGTGTGGGGAAACTAGAGCTGCGCCCGAAGAGCTACAGGTAGGGCGTAGATCGCTTTTACGGAGGCTCCTCCAAGAGGAGATTCACCCTTTGCATGCAGTTGAGAGTAGGTCAACCCTTTATGTTTGCAGTGCACCCTTACTTACTAACTCGGTTTTTTTCTTCCAGTGAAAGTCTTTGTAATCGCTTCGATACCTTAGCATACCTGGGTCTTTGTTATTCGGCTAAAACGTCCCATTAGAGCATTATTTCCCCATGATGCGTTGGCTTGTTGGACTTTTCAACATTTTTTTCTCTCTAATGTTCATACAATGAGATGACGCATCAATCAATGCTGCTTGGCGTACGTTAGACAAATAAGAAGTAGGTTAGGGTGATCGATTTTACTTTTTTAACGACCGATTGAAAGGGAATGAGGTGATCTATTAAAATTATTTAGGGAATTTGATCAGCTTTGTTACGATCAAATTGAGGAGACTGCAAATGTATGTTCTACAAAATTGCAGCGATACCAAAACGAACACAATTTAAAAAACAAAACATTGAAAAATCTGGAATCTGGAAGTATTTCCAGATCATAATCGATTAAACTGTTGAGTATTGTTTGAGTTAAAAATGAAGACTAAATTTTATCAATAATCACATATGGTAAATAAATCCAAAACTACATCGTCAAAGTTTCAGGATTGACAAATTAAGACAAAATTTGAGCGAACTAATCATTTACTGAGTCATTCAGGTAGGAATAATCAAATAATGTGGTTGAACACTGATTGAATATGGAAATTCATTTCAACTATCGAAATATATTTTGTACAAATAGTGGACTTACAATAGAAAAATTGAAAGTTCATGGACAATCATGATTAAAAATTGAAGGTTTCAATATTGGTAGCCTAGTTTAGAAGACCAAAAAAGAATGCGCGATGAACTATTAAGACTATCAAGGTTAAATGCTAAAGACTGCAAGGTTAAAACTCTACCAGACAGAACAGCCAAGTCCAAAATTCAAACCTACAGAACAGAAGTCAACGACTTCCGAACAGTAACTTAAGAATGCAATATACAAAATCAAGAATTGAGGATCAAATATTTACAAGACACCAAAATTCACGACTAAGAATAAACATGAAAGATTCAAGATGAAACTCCGTGGACTAAAATTCAAGATTGTAAACTTTGATAATTACAGGACCCATGCCTAAGAAGACATAACCCAGATCAATACAATCAATACAAACTGCTGAAACAACTTTAAATTCAGGTTTGTCCTAAAAGTCTACAGCAACCAGTTTGAAAATCCTTTGATCACACATATTACTTTTCCCCAAACCAAAAAAGAGCAAGCTCATTATTAATTTTGTAATAACAAAAATATATTACAATAAATATTATAAAGTATATCCTTCGTTAATTTGTATCAATGCAACAATTTCAAAAAGTGATACTTTTTCAATAAATAAAATAAAATAAATAAACAAAAAAAACGATTTTTCCTGTAT
>JAWQRO010000069.1:0-62811 GCA_033557835.1 Helochares maculicollis | reverse complement strand
ATACTGTTACGCAATGAGAACAGGTGAGATTGTATAGTAAAGTCGGGTTTTTTAATGTTTTCGAACGGAGGAATATACACAGTTTACTACGACCGATACTGCCGCAGAATCAACGAAGCCTGTCCGCTATTGAGCTGGAGCTTTCACGCGCGTATTTCAAACCAGAGCGCTTGCGCAAGTCACGCTGCAGGAAAAAATGCATTTGAATGCTAAAGTGCATACCTACGTAGGTGTTTATTGTTTCGTTTGTAGAGGATCGATTTTGTTTGCTACAAAAAGATATACGCAATTCTTGATGCTGAGAGATGTTAAGGTACAACAGCGTGTGCTTACCACTTCGTAATACCTATTACTACAGCTAATACAAAGCTATATTTTGTCATCATTTTAGAGAATCTCAAATTTACTATGTAGATCATGTTTGAATTTGTTTGTCACGTAGTCCGTGATTTCATATTGTAATGTGTATACACTAATTTGTGCATATACTATTTAATAGTGTTTATTAATGATCTGTTATTTGGATAGATGTTGTATAATGCCGAAATAATGTGGTGGTTAATGGAAATTGATATACGGATATGTAGTTAGTGTTGTGACCTTTTTAATTTATTTGCTTATAATACGCTTTCCTACTTAAATCAAATATTGAGGGGCTAAATACCGTTTATTTATTTATTGAGCAAATTGCGCTCAATGGCAAATTACGGGATAGTGGGTACCTCGGTTCAAATTTTTCACATTTCATGTTTACGTAGGTTAAGTAGTATTGAGGCTAGATGGCGCTTAGCAATATATAGTTAGCGCGCAGCAATACCGACAGATTCCGGTCTTTCTGCATTTTCCGCTGCCATTTTAGTTGTCCTCGTGTCTTGTAAGTACAATTTTAAATAATTTTTGCGTTTATCGTACATCCAAGATTTCTTTTAGTATCAAAAATTGTTATTTTTAGATTCTAAGCACATTTAAAAATGGAAAACGACGCTGGAGAATTCGTTGATTTATATTGCCCACGCAAATGGTAAGTCTTACACGGCCACGTGCTTTTAAGCGACTTATTAATTCAATTTCTGAATTATGCAAATATCAGTAAGTATAATTTTAGAGAAAAATTGATTGGTTTCGTTTTAGCTCTGCTAGCAATCGCATAATCCACGCTAAGGACCATGCTTCCATCCAACTCACCTTAGCTGAAGTTGATCCCAACACTGGAATCATGACCGATACTACTAAGAGCTATGCTCTCTGTGGTGCTATCAGAAGGATGGGTGAATCCGATGATTGCATTGTTAGGCTAGCCAAAAAAGATGGATTACTGGCCAAGTAAGTTCTAGTGTGTGTGAAGTTTAAGTCTGGCATTTCGCAAATTTTTGAGAGATGCATGTTAATTTATTTTCTTCATTGGTTAAAGGCAATATTTAAATTAGTTAATCCAGTGAAGGTGAAATTTTGAAATTATAATGTTATGTTAAAACAGATTTTGTTAGAGAATTGTAATTCAAATATTAATCGTTTCTGAATATGATGTTATGAATGAAAAAAAAATGGGCACAGAAGTCTATGTGCTGCAAGTTATGCAAAATACAAATATTTCACTGGCACCTTCCAAATCTGTCTACTTTGTTTTAAGTGAGACACATTTAATATGCAAGTATATGAAATGTATACTCTTAAATATAGATTTTAATTTCTAACGCCACTTATCTATAGTGAATATTTACAAGTGTATTATTTGCATGTTGCAAAGGTTTTGCCTGAAATAAGTCTAAACAGGGCAGGCTATTAAAGCTTTGAAGTGTAATTTTGTGAAAATTATTACTTTTTGTGGTAGACCTCAATTTCATTAGATTTATGGTTAAAAATATGCTGTTAAAGTTCCCACTTTACATAAAACTACTTATAGCAGATTTAATATTTTTAGATATATGCAAACTTGTGCTTGTTTGAATTTCATATGAAACGAATTAAAAGTTTGTTTCAAAGATACATCATATAAAAATAGTAGATATGTTACAAAAAATATTCTAAACTACTTCAGTGTTTATAAAGGCCCTCGACTTTTAAGTAGCTACTAATTTACAGCTGAATTGCATTTCTGATTTATTTTATCCATTCCAATAAAGTCATATAAAAGTTGTCGGTAGTTATCGAGTATTATCAAATAAGAATATAAATGCTGCAACAATTCTTTATATATGGAAACGTAAAACAATATTTTTCACTGGCTTTCATATAATGTGAACTTTATAGGCCAATTTTGTCTTGAAACTAAAAGGTTCAACTAAGTATATAGAAGTGATGTCCAAATGCATTAAATTTATCAATCATTTAGTATCGACAATATTTTAGGATTGGGTTTATTATTGTTATGTTGAATTTCTCTAATAGGAAATTTGTTTTAAAGTAGTTTCAATGAAGTGGCCGAGAAAGCATATGATTTATCTCAAAACATAAATAAAAAGTAACTTATAAATTAAATGGGAACAAATTATAAAAATTGCTAAACTAAAAGTAACACTTATTAAACATGAACTACAATTCAAACTAAACACAAATTTGTTTGCTGAAAAATTAAGAGCACCTTGAAATATTCAAGTTGAAATTTGTTTTTCAATGCACCTCATGAAGGCTCAATAGTAAAAACGAGACCATCATTAGTAAAACTAAACAGTAAACTTTTGAGAAAATGTCAAAGAAACAGTATTCATTCCGGCAATGTTAGTAGTATAATTATCATTAAAAATATACCCTGCTGGTATTTTCTAGCAAGCTAAATCCAAGGAGTGCATATTTTGGTAAGGGGAACGAAAAGATGGTAGTTTTCCAGGTCCTTGAATTTATCAAAATTTATATAATTTCCACTATTGTAAAAAGTGCTGAACTGCACTTTTATTGTTTATATTAAAACAATGACATGACTCTAGGCTTATAAATTAGTTCAATAATACTTTATTCTGAAATTATTCCTCTTTTTAAATAAATTTTGATCAACTTTTAAGATTATTGCCTTTTCTGATTTCAAATGTACCATATGACCAAAATTATAATTTTATTTTATTTTTGTATTAGGACATAAAACATATATTTATGTGTCATAGAAGATTGTGGCAAAAGCCTTAGATACAATTGTTTATATATTATTATACTTCATCAAATCGTATTGTTTACAAAATACATATTTACATCAATATACCTATAATAACTACTGACGTAACTAATTAATTTCCTTTTTGTTGCAGGAACTTCTAGGTGTATAGTAAGAATGTAATTTCATAAATAAATGGTGTGAAACCAAATTGTGTAGTCTTGCTTCAACCATAAATCCCATTCCCACTCTTATAATATTAGATTATCTAAAATTTCAAGTAGTAAATATATCTTATTTTTAATTCGTGTCAAATGGTGCTGCCTAGTACGCCATCTGCGATACTGTTAAATGATGTTATAGTTTCCTAGCAAAGCGCCGATGTGTGCTGCCATCTACAATACTGGCCGCAACCGCTTGCATCAATTTGAAAAATTGCTCTAAATTGGCAAGTTTTAAATATAAGATGGCGGAATGCAGTGACAATACAGTGTCAAATAACACTAATTTTCAAAACCAAGACAGTGCCTCAACACCTATAGGCTCGACAGACGACTGCAAGACTGAAAAAGGTACTATCCGCTTACAATACTAAAATAAGACCCCCAAAGTCAACTCGGTATCGTGAAAGACAGATGTTTACCACTCGCTTTAACTTCAAAATATTGCAATTTTCTCTATTTTTACCGCATTTCTTTCATGAAACCGCCTCGTTTCGTATGTCCTTTAGTCGTTTGACTTTCGCAAACAAACTTTTAAGTCACTTAAAAGAGATCCTTTCCGGAATTATCGCCTTTAACCAAAATCTAGGTTAGGGTTGCAGATGACTCATTTATAAAAGTAATTATTTCGTAACAACATCAATACTGGTGAAGGTATCGAATTATAAATGCATTTCATATTCATTTTGTGTTAAATGGTAACAGCTACTTTTACTAAAATACCGTAAAAGTTCAATCGGGACGTTCGTATTCAAGCGTTATCAAAACATTCAACAGGCTGTCGTCGACTGTTTAAAATGTGGCGGGAAATTTGTTTTCCCGATTCACCATGAAACGAGCATGCACTAAAAAGGATGCAAATCAATGTTTATAACCGTTGAGCCAGTTAAGTCTAACATATATCGTATAGATTAATTAATGGCAAGTTAATTTGTTAGTTTATTTGAAAAATATTTGACCCACTAATCATTCGGTTTGAAAAGGAATATTTGCGAAATTAGCAAAAAATTGTCACAGTTTATCCATTTTGAATTTTCTCAATGCTGTAAACCTGTGCAGTACATTTATTTGGTTATTATTCACTTTAAAAAAGGGCCGCCCAATTTTTAAGAAATATTTTTCAGTAGTGTGGCAAACATTTTTCCTGAGTGGCAATTTAAATATGGAAAATAGTTTTAATTTTGCCAATTTTGTACATACTTCTTGTTCAATTTGCTAGAAAAACAGTGATAAATCTGGGATTTCTACAGAATATAAAACCAATGCATACTACAATTAATAATTAAGTGCTTAGCTTCAAGAATACTGTGAATTATGTGGTTTGAGTTAATTACCAAACGCAGTTCTTTTGACACCATATTGGATTACAATTATCACGTTTAAATAATTATCGAGTATAGCATAAAATTATCAGTAAATTAATTAAATTTTTCATGTAAATACAAAACTATTATAGTATTGATTTTTTCGGTTTACTGAATATAACTCTTTTGAATTGGATCCATCAAGTAGAATCGCACTAATTTGCTTTCAATTTATTAATTATTTTATGTTTTTTACAATACAAAAATTCTAAACATTCTGTTGTTGAAGACTTTATGTAGTTTAGAGATATATCTAAATTTCTGTTAAAATATGATAATGCTGTTCAATGTTACTTCATAAATAGATGCATTTAAATTCAGCGCGAAATGTGTAATGCGGAATATTTCTAAATGCAAGAGGCTTAGGTAGACAATCTAATGTAAATATAAATGCCAAGAAATTCTGGGTGTATTTACTTATGTATATTTCAATGGGTGTAAGAAACTTAAAAAAAAATCAATATTAATTGAAAATTAATTTTATGTGTGATTTTCCTTTAATTTATTTACGAGAAAAATGGTAATATTTAGCACATAAGATGTCTTATACATGCTCTTATACAAACAGCATTCTAATGAAATAGACAAAAAGGAAGCAGCAATACTAGTTGTTTGTTGTGATTTCTCTTAACAGTTTTTCACAATATTTTAACTGATAAAAATACTAAAATTCCAATTCGATCGTTTTGCCCTATAAGTAGAATAAGAGCTGTTTATCTTCATTTCATGTTTAACATTATTTTGCATCAACTGTTAGGGGTAGTGAGCGCAAAAGTGATTTTAGAAAAGAATAGCATTTTAAACTATTTATAAATTTGTGATGTTGAAATTTTCGTTATTAGACCTGATAAAGTGTGTGTTTGAGTATTGCTGAGTGTAAGAAGACGGGTTTATGATTGTTTTTTCGAGTGAAGCGGTTATGTGTAATTTTAAAAAATAATTCTTAATACTTAAATAGTTTTAATCTCGAGCAAGAGTAGAGGTGCATTAGGAAATTAATACTCTTCAAATTTAATTACAAATACTTGAAACAACGTTAAATAAAATTTCAAACAAGCTAATTTTCGAATACCGAAAAGCGTAGCAAAAGCATCGTTGTTTCGTTGTTATACTTGTATTGAAATATACCAAAAAATTGTCTCGGCACAATTTGTTATCGCTATATTTTCCATGTTAAGCATTTTTATAACATGTTTGTAAAATTTTGTGTTACAAGGGCTACTACAATTGGAATTTTCAAAATTGTAAAAATATCACTTCCGGTGCTCCAATCATGTTGAAAATTTGTAATTGTCAGTTTTTGTGATATTTAAGATGTACACGAAATTTCAATCCGATTTTAATTTTACAGACTAGTTTACTTGAAAATATTTTAAAACTTTATATGTAAACAGGTACTTTCGGTAGTCCTACGTGCCTCAAAAGTTGACACAGATTTTGCCACAATAGCCGTATGTCAAATTTCATCGCTTCACATCAAAAGCTCCGACCGCTATCGTGTTACATACACACACACAGACAACATGCCAAAAATGGTCAAAATGGATTGAGGAGCATTCAAAACGTGGAGATATGTCAAAATCCCGAGGTCCAATTTTTCGTGATCCCAATACCTCCCTTTTTATATATAGTAATACTGGAATGTCAAAAACATTCGAAAATACTATTTTTGGTTTCGTGATTTACATAAACAGTAATTGTTGTAGCTAATTTTAATTTCTTAAACATATATGCAGAATTTTAGCAACTTTTTCACTTATTTTATATGAAACACTCAACTTTTGAAAATAGCATATACCGTGCTCCGATCGTGTCCTAATTTAGTATTTTTTTGATTTTTAATGGGTTTTTAGATGTCTATAAAATTATCTACCGATGATTAGTTTCCTGGAAAAAATTTAAAACTGTAGTGAGTAAAGTGATACTTCTAGTAATTTTGCTTAACTCATATGTTATAGACCAACAATTTTATTAATACAGTGGCGTATTATAGTAACATCACTCTAGTTCAAATAGTCTAACCGCAATCGTTTACACTACGCACAGATATGCTAAAAATGATAAAAATTCAATCTTGTAAAATGATTGTCTAAAGAAGAAATATGAAGAAAAATGTGTGATTTGAACAATAATCTTGTTTATTTTATGGTAGTTGATGTGCACATTTCGCAAGACATTGAGACTGATATGTTCAAAAGTTTGTTGTACAAAAATAGTTTCCATGCCCTTACCAGTAAAAATATCAAGACAATCTAACTGTGTTGTAAGTGTAATTGAGAAAATTTAGTTATAATACAGAATAATAGTATAAATGCACATAGAGAGTAACATTGAACGAAAATTATATATTTTTTGTAAATTAGGGAAAAAATGATGATGATATTTGATGTAAATATCCCCATTTTCCCAGGCACAATTTATCTACTCTAAGCGAAGCTTGTTATATATATATATAGAAGCTTAACCTCAGTGACAATAAAATAGAGTGTTCCACATAAATATTGTGTATAAAAATTAATATACTTTTATAAATACCCAAGTTTTTATTGCTATTTGAGTTGTCTATATCTGTACGCATTTTAGTTTAGCGTTCATCAAATAGATAATTATTGTTTTTGGATTACCATGTTTAGTTTTGTCCAAGTGTAACGCATCTGATCTAAATTTTGATAAAATTTAGGGAATTAAATTTCATTAATATTTTCCTATAAGAAACATGTTGTAAGAAAACTGCATTGTTACTTTAAACAAATATAAGTGTTACAATTTATACTTGGAATTTTTGATTAATCTTTCTAAAAGCTAATAAAATTGTATGCTCCACGCTTATTGGCAAACAAAGTAATGACCTCGTAATTTGAAAATATCCCACTCAAACTTTTAACTAATTCAATTGTACTTTTTGTGTGCGCTTAGATTTAATGGACAAAATTATAATTTGAGAACTGAAGTGTTTGAAATATTTAACAGGTGTCTCATCTTGTTTGTCTGATTTCTTATAATTAATAGCTAGACTTGTCAAACATTTAATATAAATTATCTGCTTAATAGGACTGAAGTTAGTTTAGCACGTCATTAAATTAAATCATTTTTAATTGATAGTGAAAACGGTATTAAGATATGTTTAAGCAAACTGTTTATTTTATATTACCTCGTTAAGTCGTACATCAGTGCGAATTATTAATACATAATAGAGTTCATATGAAATGTTAAGCCAAATTCCATGAGCGAAGATGGATTTCCTAATAAACGAATGCAAGTAATTTATTTTTAAACGATTGGCAATTTTATTTCTATTTTTTAATAAATATATACAGCTGTAACGACTTTTTCATTTTGCAATTCCATCTAAGTATAAAACGCATTAGAATATAACAGTTATAGTGAAATAGAGCTTCGCTTAACGATTTTGTAAAACTGGCTTACATTACTTTTCTGAATGCAACATTTTTGTGTTAATATGAGGATAATTTAATAATTTTTAAGTGGTAGTTAACGTAACATGTTTGTTTGTTTTTGCTCTATAATGTATTAGGGCAACAGGAAAGTGTCGCATTTTTACATTAATTTCAAACAAATAAATTTTTAAAAATTTAAACGTTTTATTTTTAGTCAATAATTTAATCACTATTGTTATTAATAACATTTTGCCATTTAATGCTATAATTTTCAATCCCGGTCCGATAAAAATCAACTGATTTTAAAGTAAAATACATTAAGAAGGCATTTTGAACATCATCTAAATTTTTAAATTTCTTGCCACTGAAAAACGTAGAGATTGGAATAAGTAGAAATCCGAGGGTGCGGTATCGGGTGAGTACGGTGGGTGAGGCAGTACCTCCCACCCAAAATAATGAATTTTTTCCAGTGTTTGCCTTATACAGTCCGGGCACTATAATGTTGCAGAATGGCGCTCTTTATGTTAACAATCACCGGATACTTTTCGATTAAAGGTTAGTTCACTCGATCCTATTGTTTGAATAAAGGTCTTAATAAGGGCTTAATAGTTTGTCTAAGTTTTAATACTTTAAAGTGAATAAATCTGAGAATATTACACCAAATGGATAGAGGCGCCTTTTTAGGGTGTATATCCGGCTTCGCAGTACTTTGTGGTGAATCATTTGGAGAGAGCCACTGCCTTTTGCGTTTTAGATTAATATATACTAGATATATAAATGCTTCTGTATAAATTTCAAGCAATACATTGTATTTGATAGATTAGTTGGCTTTGTTCACTTTCGGTAGACAATGGAGAACCCAAAAATATGCTTTGCTTATTTTTCCAATCTGCTGTAAATGTCCCTGGATGGTCGATCAAGATTGGTTAAATGAGTTTGACATGGAATTGTTTCCACTTCTTCCCTCAGCATGTCTAAAATTGTTGGTCTTTCTGATTGATAGGAGTCAGAGAGATCAAAATGACCAAATACGAATTTGGTAAACTATCTTTGTCATTTATCAACGTCTAAAGCACTTGGATAAACATCGCCAATATTTTTGGTCGCAACTGTTGCGTTATTACCCTTACGAAACTCAAAAGGCATACTATGTTCGATATGCTCTTCTGATATTTGACTGGTGATATAACTCCGAATCGCAGAAAAAAGTTTAATATTCAATTATTTAGAAATCAACAAGTTACAATATCCCGAAAATGACTTTGGCACCTCTTCGAATTTCATACTGAGCTGACAAATGTCAATCGGCGTGCGCAGAAACATTACTTTTCGGTCCCGCTAATACTTCCATGACTAATTTCTTCAGCGATTGAAAATAATTGCTAACAATTTTTTGGTATATTACTAATTGCAGTATTATATGGACAATATAATATAATAACATACTCAGGAAATAATTGAGGAGCAAAAATATGCACTTATTAACAATAAGCAAAACAGCTATGATATTAAAATAATTGGTATTAGAAGGGTATATTTGAAAAATTAAGTCATTTTTTATGTACCCTCTTAAACTTAAATTCTAATTATGTTTAAAATTGGCTTTGAGTTAAATGCTCGAACATATTATGGATATACCACATCTTATCTTTTGTAAATTACCACTTATGAGTTATAAAAATTAAATCGACTAAAAATTTAAAACTATATAATTGTAACTCTTTATGAAATCATTTCTGAAACACTTCATGTATTTACTATATATGCTATTCGCAATTGAAAGTCAATCAATTATGGTTTCTCATTACAATTCCGGTATCCAATGTGTGCCCTTTGTGGGTTTAGTGCGCAACTTCTATAGTGAGAATTTCGTTTCAGCAATGGACGAAACCTTGTTTCTAATCGAAGAATCTCAAGACGAAAAGCTTCCCATCAGCTTACGAAATTTAATGTTGTATCTACAGAAATCGGACAGTGCCTGTGACCGAAACGATTTAATGGTCATGATTTTATACGTGCTGATGCTGGAGGCTGGTTTTGTGCCGAAAGACAAATTACAAACAGCGGACGAAAGTACCACAGGATACCACTACAAAAGACTTTTGAAATTGACTAGTGATATGCCTAAACTTTGGAAACATGATGACGGCACGTATAAAATTGAAGTGATGTTGGCTCCTTTTCCGCTCTACGTCTGTACTTTTTTGTGTACGCTCAATGCGAATGATTTGGTGGTCAACTCATTTGTTAGAAATATCGCCGATGCGAATTGCAGTCTGTTAATTGATGCTTCTCAGTATATTATATCCTCAAGTACCAACTTGAGTAACTATCGATTTCAACATTTAGGAGCACTATCTAAAAAATTTAAAACGGCAGTCGCTAATCCCATGAAGAAAGCGATATTGCATGTAAATACTGTGAGAGGGTACGTCCTGGAAGATCTACCCAATGAATTAATTCTGGAAATAGCGGGATATTTAGATTTGAATTCATTAATTAGGTATAGCGGTACCTGTAGGAGATTATACACCATTTGCTTAGAATCAAAAATAATCGACAAGGTGGTCGATAAAATGATTAAAAACATTAGAAACAAGTCAAGACTGCAGAGATTAATGCATTTAAGGAACAGCTTTCAGCGTTGAAACTCCTATGAGCAGGTTTATCACGCATGAGACGATGTTTTATTTAAATGTTGTGGATGTATTTAATTACTATTGTAAATTGTACTGATAGAATAAAATTGATGTTTATTAAATGATATTTTAATGCATGTTTTGCTTGATATGCAAGACTGTTACTAATTTAGTGAATGTTCAATTCGCTGCAGGAACAAAACCTTACTTTGTGTTTTATTACAGAAAATGGACCTTGTGGCGATGGTCACGGCTTAGACGCGAGCCTTAGTAGGATACCCGATCCGTCCTCTTGCAACGGTAGTAAGTAGAAGATTTGTCACAAAAGACTAACATTCCTAGTTTTAAGCAAGTAATATCTTATCAATTTAAAAAAAAGAACTTCAAAATAAAGAAGTGTTCTTTGCGGAAGAAGGTAGTTTTCTTTGCGGAAGTAGGTAGTTTACTTTGCGGAAGGAGATAGTTTTATTTGGGAAAAAAAGTAATTTTCTTTAGTGCAACGCAACATTTCTCTTTACTTTTTAGGGTTGCCGCAGGGTGGCGCCGCTTAAGCAGGCTAGGTTAATTTTTCGTTAGTTCATATCGATTCCTGGATTCGCAAGGGCGAATCCATAACCAATGGTTGTAATGCATTGAGTCTGAAATCTAATCTGCTCCAATCGCAGCCCACTTGTGTCACTATGAATTTACGAAATTGGGGTTTAGGGGGCTACGAAGCGGGTCCCTTGAATTGATCTGCGTAATTTTGAACTCCTCTTCACGGCAGGCTATAATGTTAAATCTTTTGTTTTATAATTAATTATTTTCAAATTCAAAAGCGCATTTGTGCGTCGAACGAGCAATTTGTAAATTTTTAAACTGTAATTAAAACGCGATGAAAATACGCTGACTGGCTGAGTACATATAAAAATTTAGTTCTAGGGGTGCGCTTAATGAATTAGTATTGCAACGGGTGCCATTAATAACAATAAAATACGATATTATTTACAAGTTTATCACCGCGTTTTACTCACCCATCTCGGTCAAATTTTTATTTTCACTTTCGGGGGCGATTAGATTTGTGAGGTTTGTGGCACGTTTGAGCGTTTGGGCTGCGGAAGCAGGATAATCCTCGACGTATAAAAATACCGGCTCAAATCGAAATGCGCTTATCTTGACACATCGATTTATCAATTTTATTCTTTATGTAGGATAATTTGGTCAGTTAGTCACAGCCGTGAACAAATTTGGAAACATATTTATATAAATATCTTTTATATAGTTGTGAGGGTGTTGTAGCGGATATGTATTACACTTTCGAAATATATTCTCCCAAATGAGAATCAATGAAATGTTTATTAAAAAATAAATGCATGCGTGGGCAGGTTTTTGTAATTAAATTTTCTAAAAAAAAAGGTAGTCTTTATGAATGCTTTATGAGAATATGAGGTAGGTGTCTCAGAAATGATAACGGAAATAGGGTGTTGTAATTGAATTTAGGGGAATACATCAAATGTGTTCTTGACATTTTGTGGAAAAAGTTTAAGTTGGAATAAAACAGCTTCGGTTGTTTTAGACACCCACATGACAGAATTATGTTTTTTGTGCGATAGGTAACGGAAGCAGTTACACTTTACGTAAATCCTGTTATGTGAATTCGTTTTATTGTGTCCTGTAGTTAAAAAACAGTTTATCTCACACGCAACAAATCAAATATGCAATATTTACATATTTCGTATCTATATATATACAAATGAAGCAATATTTTGGATATTATTGCTGTATCTTAATATAAATACATTGCTGAATGTTATCTTAGAATTTCTATGCATTGTATTAAATTGTTTATCCTTTTCTAAGGGTTCACGACTACAGAACTTAGTAGAATATTACGTTGATTGGTGTAGATAATAAAAAAACTTAGTTAATTTGTTCCTACATTTGTGTGCTCTGTTATTATTCTATTGATATCTTATTTGAATGAATAAACTTCATTTTCGCGAAGAAGCTAGAATCAATTTACGTACTTAATACAAGCGATTGCAGCTGGAAATTTATGATATATTGTCGTTAATTAGCTACCCAATGCAACACTAATCATTTATCTAATATGTATATAGAGATCTAATCTGGAGTAGTGCCAAGCCACGTGTTAAAATGCATTGACAAGCAGAATTTCAATTTTCTCATATTACAGATTTGTTAACAAATTATCTGGCGACCAACGAACGATGCAATTATTCCAATTAAACCCTCTACGTCATTATCTAGAATTCTACTAAGCTGACCAATTTGTTACATCAAGCAACTAAAATAATTAAAAGGCATTATGTAAAACTGCTATTTACATGCTGTTTCTACGAACGCAAATATCCTTCTACAACTTAACGAACTCATTTATCATGCAAATTATTTATCTACATCAAGAAACAATATGTAACTTTTGAACAAACCAGTAGATAGAGAAAAACGAAATATTGTTGTAACAACTGAGTTAATTGATCGAGAATAATTAGGAGTATGCCTGCATTTGAAAATTGTACTACTCATTATTTTGAAAATTTTTATATTCATTATGAAGAAACGTTAAACGCAATTCTAAATGTAGAGTACGAGCCATTTCTGAGTAAATTTCGATGAACAATTTCGCCCTTATCGCTTCCGTGCAATTTTGCCATCTCATCGATGAGATCAGTAAATAATTTTCACTAAAAGAGCATTTTTCTCTTCGCGTGAAATTTTCCCAAGAAAGCAATTCCACACGAGATATATATTTTTTACAACACGCCATTTCATCTCATATTTATCTCCAAATATTGCCCATTTTTTGCCCCTCACATCGGCTGCTAGTCTTCCAAGTGACCTGATTTTCTTGTAACCATAATGCCATGATCAAATAGTGTTATTTTAAGCTTTACAAAAAATTTCTCTTGCAGGCAGCTGTTTGCTAAGCTATATATCCTTAATATATTTAATTTAATTAGGCAGTTATTCCTCCATGTGATCTGACGCTCTTGCTGACTCGACAATTAATAATGATTAATACATTTATTACAGACAATTTATTAATTCTAACGGCTTCAAAATCTGACTCTAGTACACTTTAAATTTTATTTATAGATTTTTAACTTTGATACTATTGTAATTGCTTGCAGCTTTGCATGCGTAAAGTTAAGAGTTTGCATACTTCTTTTGATATTATGATTAGATTTCGAATTATAGCCGTCATTGTATAATTAATGATATTTCCTAAGAAGAGGAAAATTTTCGCTCTTGTAATTTTTGTTGTTTGTAGCAGTTGCTTACAATTAAGTTTAAGAAAAGGGCCATCAAGTGTATTTTCTGTTGCGTTAAAATCTTGGGTTTCACGCCTATAAAATTATATAGGAACTCCAATTTACAGTGGAACATTTACTTGAATTGCCCAAAAATTTCTATCAAAATTTTAATTTTTTCGGTGAAAGCTTTACTTAATCGAAACATTATAATCAATTTATAAGACCGTTTTTTATTTTTACCTAGGCAAGTAAATAATACAGTACTACAGACTGTTTTATTGTAGTAAACATTAATTTAAATTACTAAGATGTAATTATTTTACTGTATTTCAATTAGGTAAATATTAAAAAGTCATTGTTTGTTATTTTAATTGGTCCACTTAGACATGTGTTTTGATGTAGCAAACAATTGGAAAATAGGAAACTAAGTAAGAAGTTAGACTGCACTAAAGAGCCGCGACGTGGCACTAAATTAAATGAAGTCATCCATGAAACCCTTTGATTTGCTAAAGTAACTTTATGATTTAAAGCTACTAGCAATTATAGTTGTAAGTTTCTGCTAGTGATGATGAGCCCTGAAGATGCTCCGTGCAGTAGCGGACAAATCGTTGACGTATTCGTAGATGTTTGTTGAAAAATGAACTTACAATGTTTTACTTATAATTAATAAACAATTTTACTATAACTTGCTCATTCTAAGCCATATTTCCTCCAATGTGACTTTTTGGTGGTTCATTTTTAATTTAATGCAAATTATAAATTATAAAAAAAGAAATATTATTTTAATATAATGATTTAGATTTTTAATAATAAAAAAATCTGTATGAATTAGATATTTAACGGGGTAAAATAATTTTTGCACAATTGTATATTGCATTTTGTACGATATGGTTTTGCCTTTCGATGTGTCGCTTTGCACATCGTTCACAACATCTTTTTGTAAGTCCAAATAGTAACAACTGGCTACCCGGATGAAGCATTTGTTTGCTTGCTTTAGAACGTTTACCTAAAGAATGTCGTGTATGCTTGATTTTTGTTATATGCTTTCCCCATTCATCTAATTCTACTAAAAATATTGCCACAGAATCAATAAAGGGGTTCATCTGCCTTTTTTCTCTTTGTTTATAATCCAATGATTGACGGCAGACACCATTTAGTGACAATCCTCTCCATTTGCAAGATTTTCCTTTTATATCATATAAAATGGAAATTTGATCAACAAAAACTACTCCACCCCTGAATTGACTTTAAAAGGATTTTGAACAATACTCATTGAATTTTCACTAATCATTTGTTTTCGCTTTACAAATTGTGTCATCACTGCGACAATTAATTAACAACACTTTTTTGTATCTTGTCATCTTATGAATAGCTTTTTACTATGATTACATAAAAATGTATCGTCTCCATTATGTAGTTTTGTTAAGTCGATCAAAACATACCGCATCTCGTTATTTAATTGTATTAGATAGTTTCAAAATAACTCTTCTTCTTAATGTTCCTATTTGATGTATTGTTTTTGCCCCAAAATATATGTTCATATCATAAGAGATTTTGATCCCGTGGTTTACAGGCTTCATCGACAAATATTACTTTAAACTGGATCTCTTTTTGAATCATGTCATACTGTCATCAATTGCTTCTCGACTGTATTGGCTAAATTTTAGGAGCGTCTCCTTTAGACATTCAATCTCTGGGCTCTACTCAAGGCTTATTAGTTCCTACTGGTTTATTGGGGTCGTTTACAGTTTTGAATTGAGGTATTTAGACTGAGTTGATTTTATAAAAATGCTAATATATATTTTCCCTGACCAAGAGTCTAAAAATGTTGATAATTTGTTGAATTAACACGAAATAAGCAAAAAAAGTCTAATTGTCATCTGGATTAGGTTTTTAAATTCCTTCGTATTTTCAAAACTTTCAAGTAACAAGTAATAAGCAACCAATTGGAAAGTTTGAAAGAAATGTTTAAAGTCATGCAACCTAGTAGTTCTTCGAATATTTTCATGAATGTTGTATTCACGTTCTTTAAAAATAGTAAATTTTGGTACAACATTTCGAGGTATATCTGACTAAATAATATTAATTACATTTTATTTGCAATCCTGGCATTTGTGTTTTCTTTGTTTTCTCCTGGTGTTATTTTTGCTTAAATATCATCATCATTTGCATCAGAGAAATATCTTTCGTCAGACTCATCTGAACAATTTTCATAATATGTATCAAATGGATCATTTTTAGTAGATTCTATGCCCGACAAATTTAGCATACTATTGTAAAATTATCACCTTCCATTTGACACTGAAAAACACCATTGGGACATTTTTATACCACTGTATATAGAAACGGACTGTTGTGATAATAAAAATAGAAGTAACGAGTAATAATTATGTATAATTGTAACATAGACTGAAAAAAATCCAAATTTCAGGTGAAACAAGTTTATGCAATGCTACCAACACAAACTAGAAGACAATAATATTACTTTATTGGTCTGAGAAAATAATAGCTTGATTGTTATAAGTATAAATTATATCAATGGTTCAGACCAGATTACTGAATTTTGGAATTAATAGATATAAATTCACAATCGCTTATATTTCATCAATTCTATGTACACACTTCAAAATAAATAAATACTTATATCAATAAAAAACTTAAATGTGCAATATTTTACCCTTATCTCATTGTGACAAGATTTTCTTTGTGCGTGATATTCTCTCGTAGTATTACTATAAATTGTCGATATTTAAGATATCAATTTATCAGTTTTACGTAGACCAAAGCTGTGAAGAAAATGCCACTTAATGTCGTATATATTTTTACACGGATTATCGTTCACTTATAGGATGAAAACTTAAAGTTTTTACTTGTTTCACAAAAAAATGATCCTTAAATGCAATATATAGTATATGACTATTGTGACTATAGATTTGATATTAAATTTATGCATTTTGAAATATTAGTATGTTACCTGATTCATCGAACTGATGCACAAAAAATTATGCGCGGACAAAATATTCATTATTTTTACAACATTCTATCTATATAAATGACGTATAAAATCATTACTCACCTTCTGAAATATTTTCTATGAACTTAAAAGTTTATGATAACTAATATTTTCAATCTGATGATATAATTTCTTCTAGAATCTGGTAAATATTGCCTGTTTCGTGAAGTGTTCGGTCACCTACCCTACTAAATGAGATATTTAAATATATACTAAGATTATTCTTACATGTGATTTTCAGCACTCTAATGTTTCTTGTACCTACAAAACTTTAAATATAAACATTGTATGCGAATAAAATAAATTAAGTATGTAATATACACAAGACAGTCAACATTTGCTAAAGATAAGGTAATATTGACGTCAAAATAGAACAATTTTCAACAGGCATGTGTTGTGTCGATTATTGAAGTATTGACTCGCACGTTCAGTAAAGTTTTGGACATCAAAGTTATTCTTTCATAAATTTTAAATTTCTTTCAAATGGCTATTTCAAGTAACGAGGAATTGTTTCGACATAGAAAAACTATAATTTTACCAATGCATGCTAGCAATTGTTATGAGAGTGATAATTCAGTATTAGACAATGATAATCCGTTTATTATCGAACTGTATTTAGGACTAAGTGAAATTCATGAAAAGCCAAAAACTTCGGAAAGTGTATACGATGTGGTTAAGCTTTTTATAGACCATGGTTTATTTGTATATATGAGGACACAAACAAATCGTTATCATGCTCAAAATATACAGCGAGTTAGAGATGGTGCCGAATCTGTAAAATTGAAAGTTGTAACTGCAACAGAACTAAAAAACCAAACTATTAGGACTTGTGTTTCCAATAAGCAAAGTACTCAAAAACACAAGGGGCGAATATTGGATGCCAGATTCAACAATTGAATCGAATTTTTACAAATATAATGAGTAGAGATCCATTTCGAAAGTTATGTTTTCCATAATGATAGTATTGATTATATCACATACAAAAAGATCATTGGCTACTTTTTGTGTAAAGTTCAAATGTATTTGCCACCGAAAGAATTGTGCCCAGATGAATGCATCATACATGGGGAGGTTATTTATCTTTCGCGGTTTATAAGTTTTTGGGTAGATAAGAAAGGACGTTCATACTAGTCTAAATTTTTTCAATCTGTCAATTCATTCTTTGTTAACAAGCCATGTTGTATCGACGTGTCACAGTATTGTTTTGCAATGGAAAAATTCCGTATCGTGCAGTGATTGAATTTTTATTTTTGGAAGGCTTAAAAACAAAGGACGCATGTTGAAAGTTTGTAAGGACTATTCGCCTTCAATTATTACAGTCGAAAGATGGGTTGCTGAATTTAAACGTGGTCATACAAACCTTGAAAACAATTCCCACCAAGAACGTTCAAAAACAGCAACAAAATCAGAAATCGTAGAAAAAATATAGGATATCGTATTGAAAAATCGTCGAGTGACTCAAAGAAATTTAGTAGAAGTCCTAGACATCGCATTGGGCAGTTTAAGCAATATTTTGACTGAAGTATTGAGTTTTAGAAAGCTGTGTGCCCAATAGGTGCCGCAATGCTAAGAATAGAACAAAAACACATACAAATGCGATGGCGATGAACCAGAGTTTTCGGCTCCAAAACGAGTTCGTGTCCATAAATCGGCCAAAAAGGTGTTAGTATCAGTTTGTTGGTATGCAAACGGAATTTTGTTTGTGGATGACTAGCAAACTAGTAAAGCAATATTGTATAATGTTATTGTATCCTTTTGACCATCTGAAGGAAAAAATTCGTGACAAAAAATCCATGAATTAAATTTCAAATTGTTAGAATATCCACCGTATTCACCAGATTTTGGCCCTAGCGACTTCCATTTGTTTCCAGACCTAAAAAATTCATTCGTGGAAAGTGTTTTTCATCAAATGATAAGATCATAACAGATGTGAAAGCGTATTTGACAGCCCTTCCAGATTCTTACTTCAGGGATGAAATTCATAAATTGTAATCTCAACAAGTGTATTGATGTTCAGGGAGGCTATACTGAATAATAAAGTGTATTTCCACCCATCAAATTGAGTGTTTTTCGAACTGCAAAACTTATTGGACAACCTAGTAATTAAAGTTATGACATCACAGATATATGGACAATTCGTCGCCAAGACGTTTTACTATAACGTTGGGGGTCAAAGAAACCTGTGTGCATAATTTCCACAATTCACTCGGCCAATGCCGTAAATTAATGTTTGGCATATTATTCAATAGTACGCCGTGCTATAAAAAATGGACAGCTGTCTTTTTATTTAATGGATCATTGCTTAAGTCATTTTTAAAACTGCTAATCCAAACGGAGGCAAAAGTATAAACGTTTTTTCGTATCGAAAAACTGAATAAAAAAATATTGCATAAGTCCAGTTGATTCTGTAGTTAGCACATTCAGAAAAAATCCTGTAGGGAGATTGTCAGACGATGACAGACGACTTTTCAAAAATATTAGTGCTTAGTCTTAGCGAAATGTTTTAAAAATGATATTTTTTTATGTTATTTTTTACTTTACAAGTGAATTTATATTATTAATTTACCTTTACTTTAACCACAAATAAAAAGCATAACAATAATTTCAAACTCTGTAGAAATCTAACTCACTCTTAATAAATTTATTGTTTCATTTCCAAATGTGCATTTTTTGCATATCTCTCAGATTTTGCTCGTTTCACAATTAAGTTAAGTCTGTTAGGCTACCCTCTCATAATGCATATGCGAGCTAGCTTCTCTGAAATTATATATTTTTTTACATTACATTGCATTGTCCACTTAATATTCAACAACAGGTTCGTATTTTTTAACTTGGCCCCTAAGCCGACGGATGCTGAAATACCTGATGGTGGATATGATTCAAATGCACCAAAAATAATGACATTTAAAATTCTCATGGGTGAATTTAAATCCATATACATTGAATTAGCAAATCCTCTTCTACTAATTGTACGATTGGACTAATTGAAGAAAATGAAAGCATCATAAACCTACCGGGAAGATAATGTTTCAATCATGATTTATTTCATGTAGCATATGATCGTTGAATGATTCAACGATACGATACATTAGAATAATTCACGGCATATGCACTGACTTGCTGAAGTTATCTGGGGCCAGCAAGCGAATAAAGCTTTAAAATTCAAAACTTTGTATGCTCTTTCCAAGTCACGGCTGTGTGCGCTTGAGAGATGTATCTACTTTTTGATTAAGACGTTTTTGATTAAAATGTTTCTTAGGTTTCGTTTCGCTGGTATCGTAAAATTGTTATTTAATAAATTCCGATTTCGTATGCCTTTGAATTCAGAACTGCGAATCGAAATATCTGGAGCATTTGAAGTTAAGGGCAAGGGGAACGAGAGTAGACTAAACGGGAATAAAGCGCGGGGTGCGGCGCAGCAGCTTCCCTTTTCATCTTGTCGCGCTAGATATCCAGACTCGATTCAGTGCGTTCTCTGGTGGCGCACCACCCAAGCGACAGGGATCTGTTTTGTTGTGCCCACAGTCTACTGGCAAAATATTTCGCCATATTTTATCGAAAATAATTTTAGCAATATTAGCAGTGCCTGTTCGGTGTACAATCTTCATATCTATCAAGATGGTGATTTAATTAAGTTGGATTCGGGAAGATTCAGACAGCGGGGGCTGGAAAACCCTTCAATGTTAACTCACAGCCACAGCGATGGAGAATTTCCCATTTATAGTCAAGGTGAGGTTAGAATTGTCTATTGTTCATCTCGGGCATGAAACTCATGCCCCTTGTGTTTACCTAGTGCCTTTCACATTAATTATTTCGTTTGTTTACGTATGAAGGAAAGTGAGCGAAAGAACAACATATTTTTAAAAGAGAAATGAACGAAAGAACAACCTATTTTTATGGCGAAATTGAACGAAAGGGTAATGTATTTTTGCAAGGAAAATGAACGAAGAACAACATCTTTTTACAAGATATGATGACCTACACAACGATGTGAAATAGCGCGATCAGACGACGGATAAGTAAGTTCTATTTTCCTCGAAACGACCATCACTACGGGAGCAGTAATGTATGTTATTTAATTAACGTACAGGTAGTTTAGCAGGGTTTAAATGCCTCAAAGTAAGTTTGCAGCTCGTGCAAATATAAAGTGTGCCTTATTCAATTACTTGTAAATAAAAGAATTTTGAATGGTACATATTAGAAATGGTTCGTCGTAATAAGTCATTTAATATCTTGTTGATAAGATAAGATTAGTAGTTGAAATAACTTCGTTAGTGGGAGCAGGTGATTAAATTTTCCTTGCATTCATTTTGCTTCACATTTTAAACCTGTTAAATTCGTGTCCGTACAACATGTTGAGGCGCCTATCCAAGTCGAGATCAAAATTAAATATTTTCCAACGTGATAACGGAAGTGTTGTAGTCGACGACAGCAGTGAAGTTACTGATAAAACACCGACAGGAAGCGTTGAAGAATTGGTAGAAATATCCATCGAGGAGAGTGGTATGTATCTCGTTATTAAAAAAGTTTAAAAGCAAAAAAATTGAAATTGCTAATTTAGCTCGAGTTAGCTCCTCACGTTATCACTTCTTAGGGGCAAGTGGGGGTATTGACCGTTGAAGGCGCCCCTCGCTTCATTTCCCCTTTGATACTTCCGACACAGCCTGCTATCAGTGGAAAGCTCGACGACATCAAGGAGCAGCAGCCTCTTTCAAAGCAGGACTCTCCACTCATTGTTTTCCGAGATCAAGTTATTATGTCCTCGTTTTCGCTGTATTAACCGGGAACGAGTACGTGGATCGACAGCAAAATGCTTATTATTCACAAGAAACCAACCCTCTTCATTTTCCTCAACCACTCTCCGAAATATAAACTAAGGAAGATAACTAGGAGAGGGCCGAGAAAGTGAGGAAACATTTTTGTCGTTCAAGAAATTTGTTTTGGTTTTTTCACCACCTGCGCTATTGATTTACGGCTTGGTATTTCAGCTGCAGACAATCTCTTCCTGAATAGTTTGCATAAGCTTAGCGAAATATGTAAGGCAACAAAGGAGGGAGTCTCCTTCAACTTCAGCTTTATGATTATTTAATGGTGTGTGGTTGAAACCTGGCTTTCAAACTACCTATTTTAAAGCTTCCCGGGCTTAGCTTGATAGAGAATTTTGCAACGATATCAGAGCAGCGCATCCATTTATATTGCATACAACTAGTGCAAATTGAATATAAAAGGATTTAATAACAAGAAAAAATTAGATTACTGGCTGAAACTCGATTATACCGGGGCTTCCTTAGAAGGCTGATTTTCCTTCCTTTCTTTAGCATAGTAAGCAACTGCAATCAACTCGCTATATTTTCAGATTTTTAACCGAACGATGAATGAAAGTTTTACCCGTTTTTGATGACTTATGTCAGCTGATACAAATTGAAATACTTATCGACGTCTTCCTTCCGCTCCATCTTTTTCTTGAATTTTTAGGTGTTTGTATCATAAAATTGAAGTGCTTCCAGAAAGATATTAATGTACTTACCGCTAAGGTGATTTATAAGGCTCGCCTAAGTAATACTTCTTTTACGTGTTTATGTTATTTTTGCATGTAGAGGATCCCCTGGTCTGTTTAAAAATAAATAATGTTTACCGCATACCCGCCCTTCACGAACTACTTGCTGATTTACATTATTTTGACATTATTTGTTGCGGACATTATATACAATAGTCGCTTTTGTCTAAATTATTGTGTTTGAGCTATAGGTGCATTATTTTCTTAGGGATATATTTGTTATGCTGTTGTTTTAATAGTATCTCTTGTTTATGTATCATTGCTCTTCACTAATTCAACATTTTTACATAATTTTAGATCTAATTCTTAATTCATACTTAGACTTTGTTTTCTTTGCAGGTACGTGCGACGAAACAGCAAATAATGAGGGTAAGTTGCATTGTAAGACTCATTTAATTTGGCTGAGTCCTAAATGACGACCTGAGCAACGTTAAAATTTGAAGTTGCTAGGAGATTACTGTGTAGGGCTTGAACCCTGGGAGGGAAAGATTAGCTCTTTCTGAAACGGCTTATCTGAAACAACGATTAAATCCTTTAATTCCCTCGAGGGATAAACAATTATTTAAAGTATACCGTAGACAGCATGATCAATAAAATCCCTGGAAGATGGAGTAAAATATGCATTTCTAATTTTCGTACGTGCAACTTTTATTTTTTTAAATTATGCAAGTAATACACATTGAGTTTACTTAAGCTTGTTCTGTCCAAGTATTCCGCCAGGACTTTAGTTATACAACAGGTAACAAATGCTGTAATACATCCTGTTCACAGTTACATTGGTTTTAAAAGTGAAAAACTATGTTTCAAATCTCATTACAGTGAGTGTAGTTTGATTTGAAATTTAATGCAATCTACAGGATTAATCCGGAAAATGTAATTTAACTACATACTATCAGACACGTGAATTGCGTAAGGCCATGTGAAAAGCAATTTGTAATTAAGTTTGTGGCATATGTACAAATTACGGTGTTGTTTCTGTGTAAAATGTAAATTACCAGTTAGATACAGAGCAACTGTTTTTGCGACAAAGGAGGTGAAATGGAACGCCTCGTGCCGGCTCTAAGTGTCGAATATGTTACGGAATATGGTTCAAAAGCTGCGTCAATACGAAATTTCCATTTCCATTAAAATATTTTCGTCGAAATTTTAATATATGTATGCAGATACTGTAATTAATAAATTGGTTGCCATATTTACGGGCTTGTGTACAATATTATATTTAAGTAAAATAATAATAGAAAAACAACCAAGCGCAATTTTTCATATTAAGAACAAATTGTTTTCATGAGAATGTTAGGGTCTCTAAAATATATTGTGGCCACCCATTCTAAATATTCCCACTGGAAACTTGAATAAATCTCCACTTAATTTATATTTATTTATAAACAGTACAGGTTGTTGAATGACACACGTGCAGATTAATTCAGTAATTACGACCGTTCAACGTCCATTTTGTTTGAGCAATTATGGTAAATTACCGAGATTCTAGTTGCTTTCAATTATTTCGTAGTACTACCTACGCAACAAATACGTCCACTTACTTCGTCTTGCTTTAGTCCTAGTAGTTTATATGTAAGTTCGCCACTTTTTAGCAATTTACAAAGTTTCCATTTATCACACGAATATATCGTAGCTTCTAACATAATTTTTCATCAAAGTTTTAAATCTATTTTATATCGTTTGTTACTATGAGAACCAAGAGACTAGCATACATTTAAAAAAATTAAAACAGGATTATAATCAACAAATATGAATATTATTATGAATTTTTAAAAATTGCGCAGAAAAAAACCAAAATTAACAGTAGATATGATACCTCTCAGCCATGATATAATTAAACTACGAATTTCATGCACCTTATTCCCTTGTTGGTTATTAAAAAATATTGGCTACATTTTTAACATAGATTTTATACATCTTTATGCTATGAATTATTTCATATTATTATGATTTAGTTGCTTAGATGTTTATTAACCACATTACAGTTCCGCTTGCGTTAACTGAAGCATCGTCGGATATATTTTATTTTGATTCTAAACAATCTTAAATAAAAATACTGGAATTAAATGTCTTATTAGATGCACAAAAATAAATGAACTAAATATATAATAAATAAAACCAGCACTGTCATTGATTTCTTCCTAAAAGACCCCAGCTATGCTATGAACTTTTAAAAAAAAAGTAGTCCTGAGTACAAAATATGCAGTTTATAACTGATTCTTTAAAAGTTACTAAAATTGGTTAAATATTTATTGTATTATAGAACTTAACTGCAAAACGAATCGCGAGTTTTGCATCTGGTGATATTCCAAACTCAAGTTTCTCGGTCGTCCAGAATAACTTTTCTCAACATTGTAGGTTACTAAAAGGAATTCAATATGGAACGGTAAATGAGACAATCATGGTTATTACCAAGAAAGGTTGTACTTTTATAAAAACTAATTTTGTACCGTTTGAGAACGTTAGATTAAAAGAAATTCAGTATAGTAACAATTTTTCAATTTATTGAATATCATCAAGGTTGTTAGAAATAGGCATCAAACATTTTGTTCAGGAATTTGTCGCCATTCTAAAGGTAACTTTATCATAAAGAAACATCGATTTCTATTAACGACTTGATTAAGCAATAGCTAAAAATCTCTTTATTTCTTATATCTTCAGTTTTAGCATCTAGGAAGTTTTAAAATGATAGCAAAATATGGAATCCGCTTAGTACAAGGCGATCGATTCATCAACATTTTTCAAGTCTCAAGGCTTTTATTAAGTCATTGAATTCAAACGATCCAGTTTTAGGCGGCAGAGCACTGAATTTATTGTTTTATTTTATAGATTCGGCTTATTCTAAATCTTTTCCAGTGTCATGAAATGCACACCGAAACCCTCCTAGCCATTAGTTTTGACTTAAATGTTGCATAATATCTAATCCATGTCTCGTTTCCAGTCACTGTTCGACGAAGAAAAATAATTGGTCAAAACATTTTAGACGGAAATCCTATTCATCATGATTTTTCCGTCAAAGAATGTCTCGGCAATAGAAATCGCATTAAATAAGCAAAGCCATTTATTTCTTTATTTTTTGGTGAATAACTTATTTAGTAAAAATGCTGATATATCAAAATGGACATTTATAAAAGTCTGTGAGTCTGTTATCATAGATATATGGACTGGCATTTTTTATTGTGAATTTAGTAAATTAGTGTTTTATAACGTAAAAAAATTGAGGCAGAAATGATTTAATCTCCACATTAATTATAATTAAAGTGCTCACGGGTGGCAACTCGATACAAGCAACTATATTTCTCTTGTGGATCTCGTGCTCACCGGCGAGTCCTTGCTTATTTTGCACAATCTTCATTTTTGTAGCTGTGCCGAGCTGTGGCACATTTATAAACATAGTTACATTTATGTAATGTTAGATATTTTGTGCGTAATCTTATGTTATTTGAATTTGTAAAAATTGTTATATTATATAATTATAAAATATGATCGGAAAACCATTATACAGCAGGGAATAGAACATCATTAATGGATCCAATAGAAAATATTGAATTAACGCCTGCAAATTCATCAGGCATACCAGATTCAGAAAATGAACTTCGTGTGCTGCCACCGATTTTGTGATGCAAGGAGTATGGTTACTAGTAGTATTCGTTAACAAAAAGGGCTAAATCACAATGCGCAACAAAACTTGCTGGGAACGGCTCAACTGCTTCATACAATCACCTTATAAAATGATGAACTAAATGCCTTAAATGTGTCACAGACGAATACGTTTGCTTTGCAAAATATAAACCCTAAGCCAAGAAAAACTTTGCTCAGATACTGTCAGTGGAAATTCGTTAGAATTATACCATAGATGGGACTTTCAGCTTCCAAAAAATTCGATATTACTGATCCACAAATACATTGTATGAAAATAGCATATCCAAATTTTTACTAGAGATAGATTTGAACAATTATTGAGTAATATTCATTTTCGAGGGAACGGCGAATCGACTATTGCACATAAATTGTAATTAAATCGATACACCAATGCACAGACGGTTTGAAAGTAAACCATTGTTGTGTCCACTGGTGAGCACGCGGGCCACTAATGCTGTAGCGAATTAATCCACCAGTGGGCATGCGGTTTTCAATTTGTTATGGAATAATAAATGTAATTACTTTCTCAACAATATCATCAGTTGAGATTAATTTTAACAGCCCACTTATCCTTTCGACTACTAAATTTTTTAAAAAAGGGTGTAGCATATTTGACACTTTCGGTTCAATGTTTGGGGTGGACATTGATTAGCTAGTCACTCCTGTTTTTATTTTTATATATTATCCATGTGACGCAAAGATTTTCTCTATGGGTCCAACAATTCTGAAGCCGTTATCTTGTGATGTAGACCACCTAGACTCTAGCGCTATTCGCAGTAGTTTGCTATTCTCCATCGTCAGCACATGTTGATGCAATTCTCTTGTTCTCTACTTCTCCTCATTCAAATACTTCTAGTTGTACACGGAGTAGTTCTCAGAGTGTTCAACATACTAACTCTGAACATAATTTTAGTATATTAATGATAGGTTTTATATAAGTTTTGTAGACTTTTATCTTGCTGCCCATGCGCCTTATTGATTTTTAGATCTTTCACTGATTTCTGAAGACTGGTGGTAGTTTAGGTCGTGATCCATTTTGTTCGTAAGTGTACTCCAATATTTCGTCTTAACGCCTTAATTCTTGAGTCGACTTTATTTTTAATTATAGTGGGATGTAGTCTTTAATGTTCCTTAGCCTTTTCTTTTTGTCTATGATAACCCGCAAATGTAATTTTGTGCTGTTTCATTTTGATGATGGTTTCTTGGTTTGTAACATTCCAGAAATGTATGTTCCAACACACCAGTCTGGTAATATTTTGTTTCGCAGCATAGGCCGTCGTGTTTTTGGTCTGTCCATTTTCCGACTCTTCAATTCCTACTACTGAGAGCGTGAAATTTTTTTTACTCCTGTCAGGCTACTAACCTCACCTGGAAACCCTCCTCCTTTATCCGGGCTTAGTGTCAGTTGATGAGCTACCCAATTCACCTAACCCCTGCCCCAGGCGGAATTATAATGAATCAAAGTAATATTACTACATGAAATTTTTTTTACATTACTCTCAGGTAGGAGGAAGTCTTATCTAGGCAATATTTTTTTGGTTCGTCAACTTACGTTTGAATTAATGCTGATTATATTTATGTCGGTGTTTTCCAATTTAAATTCAATTGTGTTATTTCACATAAATCGATAGAATTTACGAAGTGAAATAAGTAATTGGATGAAATTTATATAAAATTTTGTCCTATTAATGAAAATCATATTGCATAAACTTTTTGACATTTGGGTCTATTCAAGTATTACGTTAGCACTACAGGGGGATAGAGCGTCTTTGCTTTGCTTATTTTCAATGACCTGGGGTGTCTGGCTAGTGATTAAGTCAGCAGCATCAATATTTTTTTGTGCTTTTTCGAATTTTCTAAATTTAGTGGAATTTGGCTTAACACATATGGCAATCCTACTTATCTATGCTCGAAACGAACTGTTAGAATTGAGTATGAGAATTATCGCGCTATTCACTTGTCTAAATTTTTGCCGCCAATCTATTGTTTCGTTTTGGTATGATTTAGGATTTGACGTGTTGTAAGTTAATGATTTTTTACCATTGATCCAATTGCCAAAGTTGAATGGGTTTAAATGAGTTATCCAATAGACAAATCTAAGTTAAACAATAAATTATTGCAACGTTTCCAAAAATCTCGTACAGAATGTACAGAAGTTAGTTAACGAGGTGTGGTGTAAATACAGAAATGGTATGAACAGAAAGTTAGAAGATATTTGAAAATCCGTAAGGGATTCACCGAGATGTAACCTAGAGAATTCTCAACCGTTACTATTGTAATGGTAGAAGACGGACGGAATCTATTCGCAGTGTAATCTTAATGAAAATATCATTTTTTACAGTAAATCTCATATAAATTAAACATTTTTTATAGTCAGTGCAGGATGTAGATATTTTATATTAGGATTATGAGCTCTGGTATAATGGTATTGAAAATTGTGGGTACTTTTAATATGGTTTTGAACAACCATATTTTTCTCGATGATCCACTAAATTCGTTTCGTACACTTTTAGATTTTTATACACCTTCCAATCGTCCTTCGTTTAGTTGCAAAGTGTGCAAAAAGAATTGCTAACAAACAATTGCCTGTTTTACAGTTTAAGAATCCTTCTCTGAAGCTGTTTTGTTTATTCTCATTCTCAATTGATCCCTCTTCCTCTGTTGAAGAGATTCCCTTTCTTTTGTTGTATGATTTTAATTCTTCTTCACTTTTTTAAATTGAGGAATATTGTGATTTTATCCTTTCGCGTGATCTTAATAATTTTTGTAATTACGATTTATTTGTTAAATTTCGTGTAAATACAATAATATAATTTAAATTACCTTTATCACTGCTTTAAAGATTTTGGGCCACACTTTTTGAGATTTTCAATAAAAAAGTATATTTAAGTTACTTTCAAAATTATATTTTTGAATATTTATATTATTCTGAAAATGTACATGTTTCAAAATTTTCAAATTTATTTAATATATTTCAACGCGGATTTACTTTTTGGCAGCTAACCATAAATTATGTCAAAAATAAAAATGGAGTGACGGTACTTTCAAAATAAACAGCTCAAATAATTACAGAGAGAAACAATTATGATCAGGTTTTGTCAGTTGTATTTAAGAAATAAATACGGACAATCACTCAACAACCCTATTAGATTCCTTATTGATGTGCTAAGCGAGTTTTAACTACACACAATGAAAATCCTTGTTTATTTCACATTTCGGGAAGCAGGTGCGACACCCTCTTTTCCCATTCATACATCATTACTTGCTAGTAAACAGATCTGCGTACCAAAACTATACTCTAATCGTCTTTCAAATTGCTAAGAGTAATCAGATCCTGAGCGTATCGATTTTCATCTGGTTTTCAAGCAAATTGAAAAAGTCTGCATATATTTATCTTTAATAATAACAGGTGTAAATAGTCTCTAAAAATACCTGTAGTAAGAAAAGGGATGAATGCAACCGAATTTAGGGGTGAGTCAATGCCGATGCATCGCCATAGTTACAGGTCCATGATGTAGTCGGGCAGATGCATCAAGCACCCTGGCGCCAACTCCGTCTTTCTTTGTTCAATCATTTGGAGCTACTATAAAGCGAAAGTGAAATGCCGCTATCACATGCTGAGCATTTCGCTGGTAGGATACAATTAGGGGTTTGATTCGGGCAAGTCCGTTGCGACCGGTTATTTACGAATGAAAGGAACGTGGAATGTTGTGTATTCACGTTCAAATCGCGGTCCGCGCAAGTGAGCAGAGAAACGTCGTTATACTAGCGTTCCTTTTATTTATACATAAATAATTTTAAATCGTACAGACGGGTCTCTATTGTTATCATCATGATTCTAAGAATTTCCCCAGTACAAAATTATCCTAATTAATTCGCAGCTCGTTTACGCAAACAATAGTGTAAGTGTTGCATGTAATTGTTGTTTTTCTGCATTTATTGTCGATACAACAGGTGTCTGTTAAAAAACGTAGTAGTAAAGGTTCATCGAACATACACAAACCTATTGAAAACGTATATTAGTGCGGTCCAGGTTGCTGTTGTGTTTATTTTTGTTAGTTTTTTGGGTGTTTGTTAACAATGGTAACAAGAGTTGCTCCTTGATACCTGGTTGTTTGCGCGTATCTCGTGCAAAGAGCCGCGGCTTATTATGTCAGTGCACATGGGTAGTGTTTACTTGGTTCCCTCGCCGGTTATACCAGAGAAAAATGCAATCCCTCCAGGCAAAGGAAAAACTGTTGCTATAGTAGCACCCCAAAGGAGTAACAGTTTGGATTTTTTAAATTTTGAGGAGAAGCGCCAGATCATCGCGTCGTCTTTATCCCTGTCCGATTTCATCACCGTAGGAAACCACACAGCCAAAGAAATTAAGGATGGAGTGGCCACTGTTATCGTTGGTGAGTTTCAAATGAATTCAGAGTCTGTGTTTGCATTTCGTTGCTTATTTTCGGTTGGCCAGAAAAAAGCAATTAGGTATGTGGTCGATCATTGCGAGGCATTGAACTCACTTGGGGCGCATTTCGAAATGGGAATTGCCGGAATAGAATGGCGGCGCGACGAGAACATTAAACCTTGTATTACAATATAGTATCATATGCTGCGCTTTTTGCGAAAGAAACTCCATATACTTTAATGGTAATTAACATCTTCCATTTATATCCGTATGGATTGAGTCACAAGCTAAACAAATAATTAATATTAATGTAGCATATGCAAAACATAATGCGTCATACTCGTTTTAATTATGACTTTAGTAAATTTCATCTTATTATTTATACAATTACTATTACTTCCTAAAAAAATTCTTGTGTGTTTATTTCCACAATAAGCTCAACCCATCCTTTTCGATTTTATATTCAAGTCTCGCAATCATTATAAAATTACGTGTTTTTTATTCATAAATGGCAAGCTGCGCAATTCTTAATTTAAATGCTGATCAAGATTCGGTTATCTAAATAAATGAGCGATCGGTTGTTAATATAACAGCACCTTATGGTGAGCAGATAAGTGTGAAATGTGCCATCCAAGTTATCGCTTCTGATTTCTGATGGCTTTTAATTTTTATGGCCATCGAAAAGTAGGAAACTACTTTTGGTCGATTTCGAATTAAAGGGAATCAGCTTTCAACATATTTCAATTTAGGTAGGGTGCTCTTCAACCATTTGTTTTCCCGACAATTGACGCTCGATAATTAAGCAATAAAAAAGGCCACCATAAAAATAATTAGTATGTATTGAAAAATAATGAAGTATAAACTTGTTTTTAATAAAGTTGAAGTTTATCAAGGAAGAGTTATACTTGCTTCTTTGAAGTTTTTTAAATGTTAGGGATATCCATAAGAATTTTGTTCGTATACCAAAATAAAATTGTTTAACTATTAGAATTTGACTCCATAATAACTTGTTATCAATGGCCTTTCCTCACCATGCGTTAAAACTTTAAGGTCCCAACTAAATAAAGAGGATGGTTTTAATATAAATTTCCTTCACTTGCATTTTTGATAGTTGCAAAATATTTTCTACGAACGAATTGTTTCAACGGCATTTGAAACAATATGCATCCAATGGGACAGGATCTGTGAAGTAGGTTGGGTGCGGAAATATTTCAAAACCTAACTGCTGCATATTTTTATGTTGGGTAAGTTTGGCAGTTTGCGGAGAATGTGCTATTTTATCAGTAGTTACTCGCCTATCTAACATAACCATGTCACATGCACTTCCAAACTAATCACTGAATGTTGTTCTTGTTTTGGCGCAAACAGCGAACAGGACAGCTGTGGTTTAACGGTATGACAGTGACGATTAAACTATCCGGGCAGGATCTAACCTGTGCAGTCATAAGAGCAATAAAACGACGTAAGTGCCATCTACGCTTCACGACAGTACTACCAACTTAAAGAAAAATGTGACTACATTGCGAATAATAGTTGACTTACCGTAGCAATCCCAGTCTGTTACTAGTAATAGTATTTTTGAGTGCAGTCCTAATTTCATTGGAAAAAATCATCTCCGACCAACTTGGTCAGAAGAGCAGTGCAGATTACACGATTAATTTTGTAATGAAGCAAATGCACCTGTGCCTCTTATCTCTCAGTATCTTATGCAGTTTCTTTAGATATCTTTGTATGGTAGACCATGAAGAATATATAGATTCATATCAAATGTCATAGGTATTCCAGATTTGGGACCATTGAGATATTCAAAATAACATTTCTTAATGTTTTTAGACAACTCTGACATTTCGTAGCACGTAAGGCATTTGGATAACAAATTTAAGAGCATTTATTATATTACCGGCATTCTTACGCCTTCGAGCCTCCTACAGTCAACTATAAATTGTATTAACATATTGCCTTTCCATTTTTACGTTGCTACTTAATTTTTTACTATCAAAGTATTCAAACACTTCAAATCAATACTTGTCACTACTTGTTACTGCTGTTTCTAAGCTTAGCATATAGTTCCTCAAAATTGAGTACTCAAGATTATTTTGACAATCTATAAAATCGAAACGTGAGCTGAGTGCACAAATATTGTCAATTATCCTGTTATAAGAAATTCACCTTCTCCGTGAGTTTCTTAGGAATTCGACAATGCATAGGAATAATGTGCCTCAAGAGCATTTCAAATTATTTAGGAATCAAATCAGTTCAAAGTCCTCCGCCGAAGGATGTGTATGATAAAATATGTTTGGGGCGGGACACACCTCGGTTGTATTTCTGCAACTGCACTTCGAAATATCCCACTTGCGTATCAAGGAAAACCTCTAACAAATATGCTTAGAAGAGATTTTCCCAGCAAATTCGATTTCCTAAAATCCCAGACATGGATAAGAAATAAAATCTTGACGGGAAATGAAATCACGTATTTTACACACTAGCTTATTCCCTACTTACCTTCGTAACTATTTAAAAATAAACTGACAGTGACCTAACTGTTTCCTTTAAGTATACATTAGTTATATTTTTTGTAAAAACAAAGGACTAAATTGACGAACGGGGGCACTCTGACCTACATTTACCAGTCGGAATATCCATTGTTTAAATATTTTATATTTTAATAACATGGGTTCCTTTAGTAACAGAAAAATGCATTTCAGATTTTCTGGCAATACATCACGATACTAGAATTTTAACTTTAGGAGCTACTTCTATAGAGGGAAAAACAATTAATCGAACATATGTTTTCACAAGTATAAGCACTGGAACCACCGATGAATAAATCATTTAAATTAAAATGTTTGACGTGATAAGTTTGTCTGCTTTGATCGATAATAATTCAATATTGCGAGGAAATTGATAAAAATTTCCTTTGCAATGATTTGCTTACATTAACCGCAAAAAATTGTGTACAACGCATAGAAATGTAAACTCTGGAAAATAGTTCGTAACATTTATTTAGTAAAACTCGATTGTTTTTCTTATAGTGTAACCGATTATTTATTTAAACCGAATATACTGCAATATTATTGGTTGTGTTTTCAAATCAAATTAGAGTCTTGATGCTGAGTCAAGTTGTTTTCGCTGGCTTCGTTTGAAGGTACCTTAATTCCATCAAAATAATTCTGTAGAGATCGAAAGAACTAATAATTAGTAATACTATAGCTTACAATAATTATAACTTTATTATTAGACTACTAGAGGAGATGTATTGAACCACCAGTGATCTGTTTCTAACACCGATTTTTGTAAGCTAAAGACTTGAAAAAGTTACTTTCAAATAAATACAAATTTACACTTCATAAATATTGCGTAACCTAATCTGGAATTACATTCGAACTCTACGAAATTTTATCAGATTTTCAACATCTCGATCACAAATGTCTTGTCTATTCCTGAGAAAGACGTCATAGCCTAAGGACCATAATCCAGGGCTCAATACATTGCTCTAAAAAGAGCTCGATTTGATGTTAACTGTTGCTTTGTGAGTTCAAGTCGGGCTAATTTTGTTTCTACCTCATATCTACTTGAAACGGGACAGATATTTCCGTAAAAATTGACAACTTTGCTGATGATCTGCCAATTTGTTTTATCACTGACGGTGCCGTAATCAGGTAATTGCCTAATTATTGGCAATGCTTATACGTCTTCGGAACTATCAGATACCTTGGTTGCACACGTTACAGACTTTTATGGTACACAGCGAATAGATGGAAAAGTATTACACCCAGCACTAAAAAATTTAAAAATGGAGACATTGCAGCTTTTCAAAAAGACGATGGTTATAAAGTGGAAAGATAACAAGAATTACAAACTTATCGAAACACCGAAATTATAACCACGTTTTAAAAATGTGCATGCGGTAACGACGTATTTAATACAAATCAACCAGGAGAGTATTTCAAGTTTTTGTATATAGATCTCTAGGAGAGAAAATAAACAATTTGCAATGTCGTAAAACACACATGGAGAAGCTAATATGTAATTTAGAAGTCTTATCAAAATTTATAGAATCAAGGACGGCCGCCAAACAAACAGGGAGTGGTGAGGCTGATGGAGATGCATTCCTTCGAAATAATTCAGCTTATCGACAAAAAAGAAGCTCCGCGAGGCACTGTGTACTATGTTTTAGGCGTGCCAAGAGAACGAAAATCCCAAAGAGAGTCTCGGTACTACTGCGATCCCTGCAACGTAAACCTTTGCGCCTGATGTACTTGCTTTTTATATTATTAGGCCCTAAATGGCTTGTAGAAACAAAAAAATAAATACCATTCATAAAACTATTTCCATTTGAAAGGAATTTGAGATATTTAATCTAAACGGTGTATGCATCAAATGATCCAACTAAACACTGGGAATTCTTTGCATTTGTATTGCTCAATTTGGGCCATGGTCTTCTACTTCCTGCTGAATTTGTCCACTCCAGTTTGTTTAAATGGGCGAATTTCATGGTAAACGATTTCCTTCGAGTTTCCCATCAGATAATTTTGAAACGATAGATATTAATCTGCTGGAGCTATTTCAGGTGAATATGGTAGATGACTAAAAAATTTCCATACAAGATCATTCAACCTTTTTTGCGTCACAATTGCAGAATATTTATTGCAGTGCCTTGATTGCACAGAACTATTCTCCTGTTCGCTAATGCTAGCAGTCTTTTCTTGATAGCTGCATTAAATTTATCAAGCTTGTTACAGTAGTTAACTTGGTAATATGCCTCTCTTTGAGAAACTCTTAGTACACTTGCTTCCTTTCAACCCATCACAAATAAAGCATCAGGTTCTCTTAGTTACAGTCTAGCTTTATAATAATTGGAAGCATAGTTTTTTGGTCAAATTTTGGAAAATTCTATGGGATTTTTAGAGTCAAAAGTACCCTAACGAAAGAGAGCGAAACAATTTCGAGCAACATACTTCTCTTGTTCGTGGTAAGACTGAACAGTTTCCATTATTTTCTTCTATTCCCAAATTACAACAACAGCTATTGAAATACTGTCTCAATTTCAATATAAATAGTTACATACAGATATATTTTTAATTTTATTGGTGTTTCTACGATAAATAGATTGTATGTAAATTCCAATTGACGCTCGTCTACCGCTAAAATCGACATGATCTTAGACCCCATACTATTTTATAGTTCCATGACTGCAATTTTCAGTATGTGGAAGGAACCCTTAGGACTAAACGGAACGTTACTTCAAGAGCACTGGAAACAAATCCTTCAAAACCGTTTTGATGTCTGTATCTAGAACTACAAAACTCAAAACTGAACTCGTCATTTGAGATTTCTTTTCGTTTCATAAAACTGCCAACTTATACCCTTGATTCTGCGAAATTTTAATGGCCTTGAATTTCTTGTACATAACAAATTGAACATTCTATTGCATTTTGAAAGGAAAGTGTGTCCGCTGTAATTACCGTGGAAAAGAAATTGCTTGCGCATTACAAAAGGAATTCCAAGCGTCACCGAATGCGAAAAATGTTCCCGTTTGAAGCGTACATTATTAGTCAGAAGACCACATGGTCTGAATATAATACTGTTTCGAGTTCGCACTGCCAGACCCTCAGAACATTAAAAAACGCATTCCCAACGCTGTGCCAAAATTCTGCCATGATAGAAATTTACGATTTCCCTCAAAGCATATTAAAATCGAATCGTTCCAGTGGGACGTTGCAATACATTTATGAGGAAGGAAAATATGCACAGCATTACGAAAAAAGCAAAATATCTATTTCAAAAAGAGGTAAATCCTCAGAAGCATAATATGCAGCTAACCGGAAGAAGCAACATTTCAAAATAATTATAGAAACATACAGGGAAGTCATGGCAAAATTATGTCTAGGTCAAATAATCACTCGAAGTCTCCGGTCCGTTAGCGTGCCGTTTTCTGCCAGAAGAGCACGGCGACATGTGGATAATTAAAAAACCTATACCACCATAAAAACTTAATAATAACCAGAGTGAAATAGATGAGAGTGTACAACCAGGCGTGGCTTCTTCTGGCCGTAATAAATAGGCTTGTTCATGTGCATGTATAGCCGCACTCATCTGCTTCGAATGGTCCTGATGACCACTCAAGCGAAAAGTTATAACATCCTACACGTTGCCGAGTAATGTAACGTAATTTGTTATGGGATTCTTCGCTCTTGGCTACTACATGGAACTTTTTTGCGTAAAATGTGCGTATCATGTTTCTATACCTTGAAAAAAGTTGATGAGAAAGTGTAGCAGTGGTACTCAGTTTTCATTAACATTGACTACAGGTCATTACCTGTTGATAATACTTGGGCAGGACGTTGTTGATTCTTAGCCAGAGGCTCGCAATGTATCTCAGACGAAAGCCTAAACAATCTAACAACCGCTTCAAAGTGCTTTTGAGCACTTAGTCTTAGTTTGCCAAGAGATTCTTGGTTTCACAGCTGAGGAAGTCTTGCATTTTGAAATCTTACCTGACAATTGATGAGAACAAATCGTAAGAATATACGATTAATTTTTGCTATGAAAGATTAAGCACTACAATTTATGGAAATTATTGCTTCTGCCGAATTGATGGTTTAGAATAATACCTTCAAGGTTAAACCATCCTGAGAGGAATCATGAAAGGAGCGAAAATGTTTGTTGATGTAAAGTAGTTTAAGTACGGAACTTTTCCATTAACGGTGTGTGAAATGTGAGAACGCAGTTTATGGAAACAATGTATCGAATATTTTATTGGAACGCAAAAGATCTAATTTACCATTAACTTTGAAGCTGTACAATTTACCTGTGCTTTATAAGTCGAGGCACCAATTAAAATATCATTAAGTTTGCCATTTTTCAAAAACTCGGCGAATGAATTTGCAGAAAAATGTGGTAAAAAACCTTGATTATATCGTTGATTTCATCAAAACATACCTGCTTGAAATTGCGCATTGTTTTGTTCAACTGTTAAAAATATGCAATGTACATATCAGAAACAGTATTTAGTAGTGAAGGTAATTATTTTAATGAACTTTTTTCTTTTTCTTTCATTTTTCGGCATCGTCTTGCTGTGTATCCTAAATATATGATATGAAATAGCTGCAACAGCGAAACTTATAACATTAAAGTTGTATGCTGTGTACATATAGTACGTTCTCTACTCGTCCTGAAGACTTATAATCGATGAATGAAATGGAATTAAGCCGTTTGGAGCTTCAAACAAAGTTTATGGTGCGATAATGATAATTTTACAAATCGGTTTCATCGCCGGTTAACGCTGCTATTGAGTAGATTCCTTTCAATTCCAAAAATAACTTGAACTTACATCGACTTTTAATTCAGATTTCGGTAACTGATAGTAGAAAAACGAACCCTTAATTAGAAATGAACGAAAAATTGTTACGATACTAAAAATAGTAAAGCCTAATCTATAAATACGCTTGCTTTGAACCTGTTTGGGAGCTCTTACTTCGTGCTGTAATACAAATTAAATATTGATCTGCACATTCAGTTGCTTAAAAGCAGATATGGTCAAAAGCAGATAAGGTCAAAAGTAGACATGATGAAAACTAGACATTGTCAAACACAGCTACGACCAAACCGAATAGTATAGAGGATAAACATTTTTCCTAATCCTAATAATCTGCTCCGTTTTATTTACTTTATGAATTTATAAGACGTTCAGGGATCCACTTTGTTCCCTTAGGCGCTGCTCCATCATTGATATGTCTGGCTTACCATCGAAATTGGAATCTGCTTGTAATACCTAGTAACTAGATAGCTGTTGTTGCCCCAATGTATCATGTGATTTTAGTTAATAATTCAGTTTCTTTGGTGTTTTTCCATTTTGCGGGATTACTGATTACATCAGGTGGACGACCTGCAGTCTTTTATATGGAGTTTATTTTTAATCAGCAGAAATTAAGAAAAACTAGCAAAACTGTAAATAAATATTTGGTTTACTACGTACAGTTTCATTCCATAACTATTCAAAGAATATCATAATACGCATTACAATATTATAGTAAACGTCTTTACAATAGATGTTATCTATGAAGACAGTTAACTCTCTTTGAGAAAGACAATAATTCAGTCAGATATGACGTAAGTATAGCGTTACAATTATGCATGAAAGCCCTAGGATCAAATATTACAACTAGAGATGGAATATTCAGGAATTCCAACGTAAGGTACGCCAGGATGATATAATAGGCATACAAAATTACATATATTTGAAATCCACACCCGACAGTCGAGAAACTGACTACTTAATGCCAGTTGTAATAATTTCCTTGGTATCACGAAACACATCAATTTGGATGTAGAAGCAAAGTATTTACTCTGAAAACTGGTCCTTAAAAGGGCATCTCTGATATCTGTTTGAGATAGTCTCAACTTTATCAAGTCAACTGTAATACTGGGGTGCAACTTGTATTTAAAATATTATGTGCTATTAATAAGGATGTTGATTGTGAAAAATATAAGCTTACAGAAAATAACAGCTAAAACGCGAGCTGTGCACGCAGATTGATTTTATCCTGACAGGATCCTATCAATTAGCTTGAGGATAGCTGAATAATCGAGTTAACCTCATATATGGGGTGAATAATTACGTTATAAATAAAATGCAAATTAAGTTTTCATTCGATTATCGCTGTTTATTTATAAAATTATCTCTTAATCATTTTCGATAAAATAATAAAAATACAGACTAAATTATATCGCAAGTGTATTCATAGAATTTATGGTTGTTATCGTCTTGGATATGAAGTGTAGTAGTCAATTCATAGAAAAATTATGACTTGTTTTCACATAAAAAATACAGCTAATCGGTTTGCCAACAAAAAGACACTCATCTTTGGACTTGACCCTTAAGCGGAGAATCTAGCTATTATATAAGTACTTTGTTTCCAAGTTTGTCCTGGGCATGATTCAATTCGTAAGTAATTTAATTAATACTAAATGATCTCAGTTCTCCGAGTGCTCTGACGAGGTTACGATTAAGAAGAGCTCAAAATGAACGAAATTCGCGGACTTATATATATAATTTTGTTTCAAAACTAACTTTAAAAGCAGACGTTTGCCAAAAAAGCAGCTAATATGTTAAAATTACCAAACCTAACATGGTGGCTCTCGATTTCCCACAGCTTGATGCAACATAATCCACAATGGACGAGAGGAATTAGAGACTATTTTCCGCAGCAGATTGTACTATTCAAATGGTACGATAACACTCACGGAAGTCGTAAAACTCGTGAGAAAATAGACAAGGTTATAAGTATTAATTGTGTTCATACCATCGCGTAATTACTCCTCGTGTGCAGTTTTGAAGGAATGTTATTTCAGACCGCGGCAATCCATTCAAGAGATTTTATTTTTACTTGCATCATCTTCTGTACATGCACACTAGTCTACGCTGGGGCTACGTAATGAGCAGTTATATCGAAAATCTCAGGAAAATTAATGTATGGCCGTATTCCTCATTCTGCCATATTTTGCATACCACAACTACGCGTGTTATATATTTATTCGATTGGATTTCTGTATACGTCCATGTGTATTAATTTGTAGAATAGTAATGCTTCTTTTAACCTTGCTTTCTGGTGATTGGAATGTGTTACATCATGCTATCTCTTTCGTTATGCTGTGGTTACGTGCTCGGTAATTTAAAATATTAACTCTGGGCTATTAAGCTGTTTTATTCTGTTATTCTAACATGTTATAGCATATACTGATTATGGCAAAATTTTGAGATCGACTTAAATGCGCTTGCTGTTAACTTCGAAAACTGTCGCTTTTTACAGTCCCGGATTACAATTCGAAGTATATTAAAGGGAAGGTATTGGAATCATGAAAAAATTCGACCTCACGATTTTAACGGATCTCCACGTTTTAAGTGCCCCTGAAACCATTTTGATCATCGTTGGCATGTTGTTTATGTGTGGTTGTGTATGTAAATACGGTAAATTATAAAATAATGCTAAGCTAAAATCGCATCTCAACATAAGAATATAATCTATTAATAAAACGAAGTTATCTTCTAACATCTGTAAAACGCGCAAGCTCCGTCTACGCGCAGCCGATTCGAACTTTGCTTTTCAATTAAGAGCCTCAACTTAAGCTTCTAATATTCAGAAACATTCCACTATTAAGAGCGTCCACTAACATTTTATTCTGTGATCCTAAAAGAAATACATCGACAACATTGCTTTACGTATTAACAAATGGAGCCATTATGGTATATTATGGTATATTTTTAAATGTTAGATGCTTAGCTCGACCCTCTTAATTGAAGAGCGAATCTCGAACCAGCTGCGCCGAAGGCGCAACTTACTCATTTCGCAGGTGTTAGAAGATAACTTCACATTGTAGATCAATGATATCTTTATGTCTAGATTTGATTGATGTTCGCGGCTCTAAAAAATATAGACAATCAGAATGACAACTTGAGAGCCCTACTATTATAAACTATAACTAGGTAAATTAGTGCTCTTGCTTTTAAATTGTTTACAAAACTGTTCTATTATACTACTCAACCAGAGCACCGAAAATGCTATTTTTGAATATTCACAAATTCCTTGCTAAGTAGGCTATGGAATAAAAAAACTATAACTTTTGTGTTAAAAAAGTGGAATTTTACCGTCATATATTTGCTTTTCCTCAATCGGACTTGTTCCTTCTGTTGAATCGTCAACTTCAATTGAATCTCGACATAAAAATATGATTATTCAAGAAAGTAAACTTATGTTATAACATCTGCAAATCGTGTAAGATGCGCCTTCGCTGCAGCCGAATCGAGCTTTGCTCTGCAAGTAAGAGCGACCACCTAAGCTTCTAACATCCAAAAATATTCCACTATTAAGAGCGTTGTCCTAAGCTTCTAACATCCAGAAGCATTGCGCTACTAAAAGTGTCAACAAACCTTTTAATAAATTACTCAAAAATAGTTGTCTCCACAACAGCTTTGCTTTATGAATTAATAAATGGAGTCATTATGATATATAATAAAAGCTCTTAATTGACGCTTTTCAGATCGGAATGTTTCTACATGTTAGGAGCTTAACGCCCTTAATTGACGAGCAAAACTTGAATCCGATGAGCCGAAGGGGCAGCTTACACGTTTTCAAGATATTTGAAGATTACTTTCTTGAATAATCATAATTTTATGCCAAGATTCGATGGTAGTTTACAATTAAAAAGAATAAAGAAAATCAGATTGAGTTGGGAAGTATTATTTTTGAAATTAATTAAAAGTACGACCGTTAATTTTGCTTGCCATTTATTATGTTTTCGGAAATGTTGAGTGGAGACACTCCAAATTTTTTCACTTGGGAACAATGAGTCTTGTGCATTAGGCGCTAATGTTTGAGCTGCCAATAAAATGCTCGGGAGTCAATTTCTCAATTTCACGTAACAAAGGGGTAATATGTCGAAACAAATGGGTCGAGGAAATTGTCGTTTCGCACAGGAAAGAAAATAATACGGATACTCGCTCGCTTTCTAGCGATTTATTGCATCGGGATTGCAAAAAAGCCAAATCTCGAATGAGATAGCGGAAATTAAACATGGGACTGCAATTGAGAGACTGGCTACGTCTCAATCCTTGGTTAATTGCAAATTAACGTCAATTTTAATCCATGAGTCTGAAAATTGTGCTGTATACTCTTACCCTTACGAATTGTATATCAACATCTTATGCACGAGACCCAAATATATGTTTGTGCACATTTGAAAACTGCTTAAGGATTAAATATCACTAATATACAATTTGATGTAATATTTTAAGGTGTAACTTAAAATATGAAAGTAACGTCCTACGTATGTATTGTATTTAAATATTTAAAATAATCAAAGTTATGCAAGTAAGTTCCACTTCCGGATTTTTCAGTGACGGTTTTTATTACTCTTGTGTTTCCATGGCCAACTTGATATGACAACTTCAAATTTAAAAGAGTTTCACTTTTGTTGTTCCGCTCAATACGAAATTTTGCATCTGCTAATTCTTAATATTTATTGAAGGCCGCAAACATTTACATCTGAACTTCTCTAGTTTGCTTAAAATGATTTAAGCACTTCCAGTACTTTCCCCTTAAGTTTATACGATTTTGCTATAACAGCATTTGTGCCAAATTACATCAATCCAACTCAACGCTTTGAATCGCAGCAGAGTTCGCATTCTTTTTGCTCTGTGCGTTTTCGATTTAGATCCCTGTATTAAATTACTAACGTGTTACAAGCTTTCGCGTATATCCAATGTTTATTAATTATATTTGCGCTCCTTAACAAATGATTTGTAACGAATCTATATTAAATAGAAATTCCAATTTGTGTTTCGTACCGCGCCATAATTCCAATTGTGTCGTAATTTGTAACGCTAGATTGTTTCGAGCTGTCGCGTTCTACACTATAACTAACGATTGTTATCCAATAACTTTGATTCAAGACCAATAAGTTATAAGAGGGTCCCACGTAGGCGCATTATAATGTAACCATATCAATTCATCTAATATGTAATATGCTCGTAACATCATTTGATTTATATTCTTGTGATAAGGGGAAAGTGCGCTCTTATATTGTTACAGCAATAACAATAAACGAAATTAATAGTATAATAAAAGGCAAATAAGAGATAGGAAGTGGCCAATAAACGTCAATGAATAACAAGGACAGGGTGAAAGGGGAAATTTAGCTAGCCTCGTGAACTATGGTGCAGAACGTGTCATTCATGGTGGTCAAGGTTGAATTAATGGGTGTTGTTCTCCTCTATGGCTGTACATAATGAAGCCACAGGCACGTAATATAAATTAGCAAACCAATAGATGCGACACAAGCAGCTGCAGGTGTAATTACTCTGGACATTGGTCGGATCACCGCGATTGAAATGGAGATGATTCATGATCATAGCTTGGCTCCTTGCAAATTTCTACTCCGCTTGTGAATTCCTAGATGCTAGTGAAACTGCTTTTGTAGTAGTGTGACATTCTTGTTCCAATTAAAAACATTTAGTGCTAAAGGAATTGTCCCAACTAAGGCTAAAGTGATTTTCATTTTTGCTCCGACTATCTGATTGAATGCCAACAAAATGAGGATAATGCATTTTTATTTTTATCTATTTATAAACGAAAGTGTTCTGACTGAATGATTGACTGATTAACATCGACGCCCAGCCTAAATCGCTGAACCTAATTTCATGGACACACGATTTTATAGAAATAACGATATTTCGTAAACTATTGAAGCTAGAAGCGAAAAAAACTTCGAAGTTAATTTTTCTTCAGGAAGTCACGAAGTTTGCCACCTTTCCACACTTCTTCGGTTTAAGGGGATGAATACACGGAAGGGTTCTTAAAACTTCAGACCAATTCACAATACTTTAGTTTGAATCTTTAGTATATCTTGCTTCACATCTGTCAGTTTATTGCTTAGCAAGGTTTTCTAATGACGAAATCTTCCATAAAATGTAGGCGAAAGCGATTGAATTCGCTAAAGCACCCGTTTTGGCATGATTTACTCTTTAGAATGAGGAATATGTTGATAAGTTTTATGAGCATTAAATCATTTTCTTGGGACTTTTTATGTTAACGATATTTTAAAATCAACTGTTGGTATATTAATTCCCTTTTTTATTAATCTTCAAAATTAAAGAAATGCGAACAATGGTGATGTCAGAATAAAGAGCTGCAGCTGTACTAACAGTAAAAGTGTGTGTCATGTTTTTTGCTTTCTTTAATTTCGTGAATGGATATGGTAGACATAGTATGAATAGATCACCAATAATAAGCGACAAGGTTTAGTAGGGCGAGCATCGTTACAGTATAGTCGGTTTTGTGCTTCAGAGTCGGTCAAAATGCAACTAATATATGATTCTGAACAGATGATTAGCTTGATGTTTATAAACAGTAATATAGATTAAATAATTAACTTCTACTCCAATTTTAAGAACATTGTGAAAAAGACTTACTGGAAGTGTGGAAGAAAGAGTGGATATGGATTTTTTTTTATTAGATTTTTGCCTGTTAAGTCTAGAAGAGCTTTTGTTCGTAAAGTGAAGAACAAACATTCCTCTAAGCGAGCAAAGAAGTTACATTTGTAAAACTTGTAAAGCATAATTGATGAATACGATAGTTTAATTCGGTTTACATTTTTTATTTACTACTTGCAATAGACACAACAAATCTCTGACATTAACAAGTAAGAGTAAATTTTAAATGATCGTGTTAGCAGTTGTAGTAGACATTTTGTAAATAAACCAGTTTTAGTGATTCTAGCAACAAAACGGTAGTCATTCAGCTTACAAAAAAACTGAAAGAGATGTGTTTAAACTTCCTTCAGAATAAACACTTGACAAATATAATACTAATTAAAGTATCAATGACTAGTCACTCGTAATGCGAAGAAGTTAATTGTAAAGTAAAAGTCACACAAGTGAAGCTGAGGACAATGGGCTAGTAAATATAAAATTTTCCATAAATATCAACGATAGCACAACTGATATCCCAGTTCAACTATTCAGCTCATCAGCCATTCATCCAATTTTAGATTGTAACTATGAATACTATGTAATAATTTCTAAAGGATGTACATCAATGGTAACATTTAATTGCATGCTGGTTGTCCAGGATGTGATCGATGCTAAGGCCAAACTTTAAAACGAAGATTCTGAATAGATCTAAAATCCTATAACAGAATCCTTGAATGATATTCTCCTTGTTACTATTTCAGTTTGATGAAAACTGCACAAGAGTGTGGATAAGGTCCGGGTCAGGAGCGCATTCCAATATCATGTCTAGGTGATATAAATATAGATTTTTGACTTTGACATAGATGCGCTCTCATAAGCTCCATTACACTCACGCCACTATTCTCACTAGCTACCGTGAGCAGGTCGTTACATCCGTTCGTTTGTCGGGACTCATTAAGAAAATTAAATGCCAGCATTTCTCTCACACAGTGAAGGCCTGCACGGGTTTTTAATAGATTGAGATTGAGACGAGACACTTTCTTGGCCTAAATACGCCAACCGAACCATTATTTATATAATAAAGCGAATTCATATATTCCCACATATGAGTTAACTAGATTCAAATATTTGATAGAGTAGAAGCTTAACTTTCATTTCCTGTCCATTTGTTATAGAAATTATTTAGTTGGAGCGCTTTCATTTTTTCTACCGCAAAACTAATAATTTTCACTTCTTTCGTATTTTCACGTCCACTTCCCTCCTATAAAAATCTTAATAGTTTGAATATGAAATTTTCATTTTAATATATTTGGTGCTTTCCTGTGGCTTCGTTGAAGTTTTCACATTCAACTTAATTTCACCTCTTCAAAATTTTCACATCTCTTTGATAGTATACTTTATTTTGAACGCTTTCACATCTCCCTTCATTTGCATACTCTACTGCCTAAGTTCTTATTTCTTCTTTACCCTATCAAAATCTTCGGTTTACTAAATTTTCTCCCTTTCTAAATGACCATTCCATATTATTTTGTTCAATTTTCTCCACTTTTTCAAAAATGATGCTCACGTCGATTAAACGCACACTTTTGGGGGGGCACACATCCTCTTTCACCATTATCACCATTTCTTATACGTCTATTTCTTTTTCTCATCACGCCAAAAAATTCATTTCTACTGTCTAGCTCATGTAGGTTTCACATCTGGTGGTACTATATGAAGCTAATAAGTCAACGACCCCCGCAGAATTTCGCAAATCCAATTGAGCTACGACCTGAAATTATGCAACGTGTTTCATTAATCCGCGGAATTTGCCATGCAAACGAACCCGTCATCATACACACTATATAAGTTCTAATAGAATTGCAAATAAGTTGTTTGTTGTACTGTCAATGGATTGTGGTGCTCAAACTTACAGCTCATTTGTTTATCATTACTTTTACTTTTTAAATGTCCGAATGTTGTTTACTTAGCGTAGGCGTTCCGCTAGGGGTCACCGAAACCAGTCTTTCTGAAGGTGACGATGCGCCCTCCGCTGGAATGCGACGCTCGACGTTTTGACGTCACTGAATTTTATCCATCCTCAGTACTCAAGGACGCAGATATATACAATAGGATCCGCTTCTGGCGGAACACTACTAGGCTAGGTTTAGAACAACAGCTGAAAATATGCAAATAGTCCTACTCAATTTGCATAAAAGCACAGACTTGTAATATAGCCTACGGGATATCTCCTGGCTGATCGAATATTGGTTGAGTGATTTTCTCATCATATAAATGTGGGTTCTTTTGCGGATTACTACACAATTATTTAGATTTGTCCGATAAGTTGGCGGAGAATGCGGATACGTCCATAGTAAATGCATCAATTCTATGTTTACACTTCGTATTCTACGCATATGCGCAGAGAAGTGTTGGGAACAATCTGATCTCGAGATAAATTTTTGGCACCTGCTTATGTAATTTTCGCAGCACAAAGAAAGAGCGTAGACATTTATATAGATCCATTTATTTTTTTAAATTTTCAATTCAGTACACAGTCAGAATCATATTTTAGAATGGAACTAAGCAATTAATACTAAAGCGTTGTTTATTACGGTGTTTTAGATTAAATTCACAAACGTAATTAGGATCAAGATCAAAATTCAAGTCATGAATAACTAGTTGACCCAAACTAGGTCGAGTGTTTCTATACCATTTAAATTTTGTATATTTTGATGTTTTTCTTGTAAATGTGCTCGGTTAATTGAAAATGTTAATATACTTTGACATTGGGCTCGTTAGTTATCATTTCTTAAGCTTTACATATACAGGGTTTTATAGCAATTGTTACTAATGGCTTAACCATATGTTTAGAACGCCAAGGCAGGTTTGAAAAAATGAGCCGTTTTGTTAGTCCTTTACGAAATCGGACATAGTCTTGTGAAATATGAACTCAAATCAGTACTTTATTATGGTATTTGTTACATATCGGCACAGCAAAATAAGTAGTTTGTTATCAACAGTGTCATTTTTATATCAAAAACGCATTTTTAAAGAAAGAAAGATAATATTCAATAACAAAAATGATTTCCTACTCATACACACATCTCCAAACACACACTGCAATAAATGCTTTTATTGCTGCTTCAGTAACTGGTCTCAAACATTGTGTACGTGAATTCCGTTTAAAGCATTTTCATGCATCCAGATTTTGTTCATCGTATCCATTGGTTGGTTTAACAGTTATATTAATAAGGAGCGAAGTAGAAAAATGTTAAAATATCAAATTTGCTTGCATTTGTCTAACAATAAATGCCTACCACAACGCAAGTGATGTGACGATCGCTCTATCAAACCATCATATCTTTGAAATGAAATCGTGGGTCAATATATGTACTCTCAGCAATCTAACAATTAAGTAAAATTTGGCTAAAGTGGCAGTGACTACTGAAGGTAAACAATCCTTTTACTCAAAATTTTTGGTACTCATTGGTAGGTTGTGCACCTTTTTATCAGGGAGAACGCTATATCGAAAGAATATCACTTTATATTACTTTCTTCGCCTGCAAGAAAACCATACATTGCAGTCCAACCAATATTTGCTATGTGGAAATTCATGTCTGAGAAATTGCAGAAATATCGCTAACTTTCTGTAATGAGTAAAATTTTTAACTTAAGTGTAGACTAACCAAATTAATGAAAGTTAAGCAACACTCTCCATCAATGTAAGTACTAAATAACAAGTAAACAAGATACATGACATAAGTTGAATGGAAGCAGCACAAATATGTGTAAATTATTAAAATTGTTATGCCTTTCTGTAATATTAAAACTCTGAGGTGACTTATAGTCGCCGTTCTAGAGTAAAAAGTAAAAACAAACATTCGATTTGAACTCCTTAACAAAGGTTATGACAGGATATAATATTATGTAAGTGACTGTCTCCGTCACAAAATAATGTGTTCATTCTTGCCAACTTAAATCCTAATAAAATTAACAATAAATTATACTGATAATCAATACTAAATCGTGTTTCTTATAGACACAAGGAGTGCAACCTTACATGAATTGCGTTTTCGGTTTTTAAGTACATACGAATTTATAATCGATTTATTTTCATGATTGCACGCAGGACAAACTTTATACGTATTTTAACAAACTATTATTTCTATAACATCAAGATGTACTTGTTGCTTTTCGACAAGGAAATCTTACAAAGTGTTGATTAATATGACAATAACATCATGTATGAACATTATCTAGATTAGACTATAATGGTCGTTGAGAATTAAGATAATTCAAAAACGCATATTTATGTTAGTAAATATATTAAGTTTCAGCCTATTTATAATAAATCTGAGATTTTGTAGAATTTATTAACTTATATTTAAAGTTGAGCGAGAGTGCTTCTTTTCTCTTGCCTGTGTAGTTCAAATTTATTGCACTATTAGTTTTTCAATACTAGTTGAGTCGCCGCTCAAATTAGGCATCTTCATCCGCAAATGGATTAGGATCCTTAACTAATCTGGACACCAGGATAATCAAATATCAGACTCAAAACATCCAATATTCTGTAGATTAAAATCGATTTCTACTAGAATTTATTATTATTATGCTACATCAGCAGATGGCATAAGTTGGGAAATCCATTGAACGATTTTGTGAATAAATTTTTCAACTTATTAAGCGATACTTTTTGATATCAACAATAAACAAATCTTACAAACATTCTGTTTCCACCCAGATGAAACAGGTCATTCAAAATTATAAAGACGCATTTTCAAAGGAACTTATATCTCAACAACAAGCAGTCACAGTTCATTCGTATTTAAATATTTATTAGAGCTAATTTATATACCAAGCTTTGAAGGAACCAAATTAAAGCAGACTAAACTGTAGAAGAATGTTGTTTGTTTATTAATGCTGCTTAAATGTCTGAAAATGGCAACAAAAACATAGGATAGTGTTAATAAACGATATGAAGAATTCGTTATTTGGGATGCCACTAACAAATAAAATTTTAATAATTCCATTAACACATTTTATGCTGACAGCGGATTAGTTATTGCAGAAACGTGGAATGTTTCAAAGCGGACTTAAAAAAAATGGGTGAAGTCAGTGCCAAGTTTTAAGGCACGAGAAATATGCCGGCGATAATATCGGGTTCTTACAAAGTTCTCGTACTAATTTTCTCGGAAAAGCTTTATCATTACGGTGGCTACAAAATTAAATCTAATTTTATTGTTTTGAGCTATTATCCAAACGAAAAATTATTACAACGAAGTTCTTGAAGGACGAATCATTGTTACTACAACCTTCTTCACTTGCTAGCTATAAGTTTATTATCCTTTTGACAAAACTAGCGTGACCGTATTTGTTCGTTTACAAGTGCCAATACTGCATTGCCAAAAATATGCATGCAGTCAAATCCGTGAATGTTTCATCACGCTTCCGTTTTAAAAATTGGCTATAATCCAAGTTCGGTGTAAAAAACCTCACAAAACTCCGAAGTAAAATTTCAAAAATATACTATTGAAAATGGAAATGCACTTTGACACAAGGGAAATTAGACAAAAGAAGTTATTTAAGGCTCTCTTCCACTTGTGCGCTCGGTATGCTTAGTCGATTTCTTCGGCGTACTCGTGCATGCAAGAGAAAATCAAAAAAGTATCGATCGCGATTATCCATAAGGTGTTAAGTCTCTCAGCGTGGCAGTGAATGCTAATTTTCATATTAATAAACAAATCAAGATGCTTTTCAAAGCTCCACTCGATCTAGGCAAAGTTCTCTCCAGAATTTTTCCAAAGCCCAACTCAATCGAAACAGCAAATTTATCAGATTACAAAAACCCTTTATAAGAATTGTGCTTCACACTTATAGCTTTTGAAGTGTTCATTATCCATTGACTTTCGATTGGTTCACATATTAAATATCGTAAGTTATTACTAAATCAAATCTTTCTATATTCATGGGTCATTTATTTTCTCATATTAATTTATTTAATGATGATAAAAGTTGAAATACTCAACAAAACGGCCTGGAAATAATTTTGATAGCCTACGTTTGCTATCTAAAATGTTAGCTATAAATATTTAATAATAAATATGTTGAAGGTTTTTTTGCTCAAAAATGAGTTCATATAGAGCAGTTTTATAAAGGAAAATGAAATACAAATTCGTCTAACGACGACTAAAAATAGAAGATACGTAGGTATGGTGTATCGCCTGGGATAGGTAAACTCATTCAGGAACTGTTATTTCCTTATTTCCTTACGTTGCCTAGGAAACCACTCTCATAGAGCCTTTCTAAAGCTGCTTGATGATTCGGAAGCAGGCTATCCTGTATATTATTTGTGTATCGTTTTAGTGTAAGTTATTGAGAAACAACATATAATAATTCTTTTCCTCTGTTCGATTTTTTGCATATATATATGTATTCAATATTAAACTTTGAAGACATTCTTGAAGAGATAAAATATCCCTCAGGCTAAGTTCGATCTTTTTTTAAATTGCCTCTATTGCTTTGACCAAGCGATGAAATTATTTTCTTGGATTCACCAAGCAATTATATTAGTTCCTTGGATTCACTTATCGACGAAATAACTTCTTTATCAAAATCTAATTATTGTTTTGTTGGTTATTTAGCGATTTTGTTCTATGCGACTACAAAAAAAAAATCATAAACTGTAATGATTACTAATAGAGTTTATTTCCTTGAATTTAATAATCATAAGTTAAATTATTCGTTTCCATTTCCGTAAGTTCACTCATAAAAGCGAAAGTATAATAACAGCTTTGTTAATTGCGAATAAATATCAAATGGACTTTAAAATGGGAACAAATACACTTTTGTGATCAAAAGATAAAATCAATATTTTGTTTGCACTGACAATGAGTATCCTTTATTAGTTCTCACAGTCACTCGACTCTCGTTTATAATGCCTTTGTATATCTTGCACCATTTGCTTGCTTTGTAAACGCAAGAGTATCTCCCTGTAAAAAATTTGCACGTCCACAACCAGTAAGTTGCCTGCAACATAGATTTTTCTAGGAATACAACAATAAGCAACATTTTCAGACGTAGCGTGCCTGAAATGCTAATTTTAAAAACCAACCAACCCTACGCTTCCTGTGCCTTCCGATTATCAATGGCAAATGCTTCCTCGTTTAAATTGTACGCACGTGCCGATGACACCAAGCTGTGTCTCACGTAACCAAGTCTTAAGTTACCAAATCTTAACTCACCATATCTTAGTTTATCAAGTCATGACTGAATGTGAAGATACCACAGCTGAAACTGAACGAAATATAATATCTTCCAAGATCAGTGAAGTAGCTGCTTAATTATATATACCACATTTCTCTTACACAGAATAACACAGAACGATTATACGCACTTCGTGGTCTCCTAATTCGAATTTTCCGTTATGATCGTGACAGGATCAAGAAGAAAATGATTAATACCGATAAAGGGCTGTTTGATGCCGGCTTACTACATATAGTTACACGTTCATTAACTGTTGTGAAACTTGGCCGGGAGTTATTTTGGTTCTGCATTAACACGTTGCGTTGAACCAATTAGCTGTTGAAATTGCAGAAACGGAAATGTGAAGTAATTGGCATTTTAACGGACAATCTAGTCTCGGATACAGTTGAAATAGGAACGTTTCAAAATGAGCTAAATACAACCAGGCTAAATAATAACACTTTTTGTATCAAGAGTATGTATATTACTATATCTTTGATGTAATTGTTAGTGTGGAGAAACGCTCGATCGTAGATAAAACTGTGGGAAAAAACTTTGAATGAAAAGTGCTCAGCATTGATCCCTATCGTAATTCGCTGTGTTTCTCAATACCACCACGTGTTTAACGCACAATTCTTGTTTTTGTTTTGTGCAAGCTGCTACTCCAGGGGATGTGAAGTGGTGATATGTAAGAAGGGTGCATTCGCTGCCATCTGCTGAGAAACGCATTCTTTGGCTCAATCGTTCACTGCTGCGACACGTGAGGAAAATGATAATGACAAGCACGGGCCCTCTTTCCGGTTTCCATAACTCTTATACAGGGTGAATGTACTTGGAAAGCGTGTTCAAATTCTTAACCTTCCTAAGACTGTACAGAGGGATAAGGCCCCTGCACGACGTTATCCTGATATAACTTTAGCTATTTTTATCCATCTCCCTCATTTTACGAGAATTATGATTTCTTTAGAAAATTGCACTTGTGATTTCCTATTCCTTTACACAACTGCACTTTTCTCGCCATAAAACACACACTTCACTTTGTCTATTACGATTATTTCACATTTCACTACTCTGCCTGCAGAGCAATTTAGTACGTTGTGGCATTAGGATAACATCGGATGTTTGCAAATTTGCTTACTTAATCATTTGCGAAGATACAATAGATATAAAGGCCTTGCAGTTAAATACCCGTATACGCTTTGTATTTGAATATGTTCTTTAGCGTCGAGGAAACTGAACGGCCCATCGGTACTACTGCATTAAATTAAAATTTATTTATTGTTTATTTATGGCTGTATTTGTAAATATATGTTAATGAATGTGAAATGTTAATATTTGTGGAAACATTTGGCTACACTATTTAAATCCAGAATTTGTTCAGCTCATCGTTATGTATTGGTTTGGAGGGAAAGTTCTGTCGTATTTTAAATAAAATGACATTTATTTTAATTATCAATATCGGGAGTATTCGGATAATTTTTTGCTGGCTAAGAATTTTTCCCCTTAAAATCAATTTTTAATGCCATCTCTGAGAAAATGTCTCACCTTTTGGGGTGATCCAAGTCGGGCTAATTTTCGATTTCTGCAATAGAAGTGACCCAGTGATGTGCCAAATTATGCTGTATCTGTCGGTACAACCTGTACTCAGAAACGGCCATGTCTGTAGAATACAGCGTTAATACAGCAAGGTTATAACAGCTCATAATCGTTTTGGTCCCACCAGATACACAGTATGGCCAATAGTCGGTTTTTTCTTGGTATTGAGATCAGTGGACACGATTGACCAAGCATAAGGATTTAATTTTTCGTAAGATCATCATAGAATATCCAGTTTTCTATATCAATCAGTATCTGATAGAAAAACTCCTTTCTTTTGTGTCTCTTAACTAGCCATTCAATGTCTCCCCCTTAGTTCTTGCTTTTGAATCAAATCTAAAGACAGAAAGTGCTTTTTGAGTTACTCTAAATATATTTGCAAGAACTTCTTGCATTTGAATTGAATATTGACTGGCACTGGCCGCATGAACAACGGATTAATAAGTTGTGAAACTCAAACCCGTATAAACTAAATGTTTAATGTCTCTAAAATCACCCAATGCAACTCTTACTATAAATCATTCATAGCGTCTATGAGAATCTTTTGAAATAAGTTCGAACTAGTTTGCATATCTAGCAGCTAGGAGACAGCTTCAAAACAATTGCATTATTTTACCTAACAGATAATTCGGAAGCAATTAGATTAAAAAGTATTCCGAAGGAGTTTCGTCAGGTGGATATGGCGGGTGATAAAACTTCCCACCCAAGCTCATTCGACTTTCGTTGCATCATGGTTGCAGTATATGGTTTTGCATTAACTTGACCGAATAGAATTGTTTTTTCGATCGATAATGTTTGCCGCTTTTTGCGATAACTGCGTGTATTTACCTAGCCCATACTACACTTAACTAAGCATCACTTATTCGTTCATGAACATATCATTTTAAAATAATTAAGACGCAAATTCCGAATTTGCGGTAAACTTTTAATTGAATTATAATCGAATAAATAACCCACTTTTCATTTCTATGAGCTCATACAAGTGGAGAAGAACAGATTCACATTATCCAATAAATGTTTTTCAGTCAAATTACATGGAACCTAAATATTCTGCTTTAAGTTAAAACCAAGATACTTGAATCGAGGTAATGCAGCTTTTTTGCATTTGCTCTAGCAATTAAATGTAGAGTACTGTCTGTATGGACAGCAAAACATAATTTTCCATTCTACGTGGCCACCCAGATCTACGATCTTCTACAAGATCTCCAGAAAACCAACTTTGCAAAGGCAATAGCACTTCCCAATGTGTCAGATAAGTGTTTACGAGCAGCTAATGCGTTGCTTTCTTTATAAAACTCAAACAATATGCACATTGATGAAGTGTAAAATCAAATTATTTAGTTTACATGAAAAATTATAAATAATTTTGTCAGACCACAACTCGGGTCGGCTCGCAGATTTGTCAGCTTAATTTACCTTTCAACTCCTTACTTTTCATCTTAGCCACTGTTTAGATTTTTAAGATGTTTTCCGTTTTGTATTATTTGAACGTTTTCCGCCTCAAACATTATAAAGAAAACACCTTCGTCCGTTAGTAAAAAGACCTATCGTTAAAAATAAAATGTCCCTTCAGAGCTCCGTTAAATAAGGGGGTCTAAAATGACTCCTTATATTTATCTGAGAAGTAAAATCTCATGCCGCTAGTACAATACGGCAGATCTTTCATCCTAAACAAATAGCTGATAACTATTTTCGCGGGGATAAGCTGAAAATTACGAAATCACAGAATAGTAGGCCAAAATTCAATTTAACGAAATTCGTTTCTGGACAATTTTAAACATTTTATGCATTTAATTTTTGACGAAAACCACATTTTTACGTTATTTGTATCTTTGCATGAAAGACTGGTGTATTAGTTAATCGTATGAAAAATAGTTTTTTGTAAGCAAAAAAATGAGAAATAATCAAATTTAAGTTTTATTTGATCCTATCAGAAAAAGCATACGTGCTCGTTTTCAGAACATGATGATACCAGTATACTTAGGGGCGCTCATTGTTACTGCATAGTATTTGGAAAATTTTTAAAGACAGTTTTAAGTATTTTAGGAAAAAATCTTTTAATGGGCGACAGTTTTCTACATAATTTATAGATTAATATAAAAGAACGGTTTGTAAGTTTATCGTAGGAAATCTCTAAAACGAAATAAATAAGCAAATAAGATCAACTATAAGTTTTCTCTTGGGCCATCAGCAACAATGAATGAATTTATGTATATGTAACCCTTGCTTCCTATTCCTAGATTACCTCTAGTAGTCGTGTATCCTCCACACATGAAACCAGGTCCTTGATGGGGAACTCCCCATTCTACGTCATCTCAAGTTTTTTCAGAATGCGCTACTTTGCTACTCCCAGGGCAGACCAAAAGCTTATATATTCGTTTTCCGAAATTGACAATTTAATTATATTTACTAGTTAACCTGGAGCCGTTCAGATTCAGTTCATAGTGTTTAAAAATTTGTTTTTGGAAAACAATTCAAAAAATCCGTATAAACTCTTTTAAGGAAAGACATTTTTCTACATTATTAATGTATTCACTTAGCAAAATGGTCTATATACTTAAAATAGGAAGAATAGATATCAAAAATGTTTTGCATTTGAGGTGCAAAAAAAAGTCTGCGAATTTCTGTCTGTAGAATAAGAAACATAAAAGTAGAAGTAAACCAATTCATAGCATCTGTTGGAGGTCGAGAGTTCGCAATCAAATTAATAAAATAAATCTCCTTAAATCCTTATACATTCTGTGGGTAACATAAAGGTTTATCTGTAACAACTTATTAAAAATAATTTTGGTAAAGCACGCAAACGTTCAATACATTTTTTAAAATAATTGATCGAATGTCGCGTTCTCGATATCGCAAATTTACTGTGTTGTTTAAGGCATAAAAGTTCCAAACTGCCAAGTTCCAACGTTAATTGAATTTATTTTTCAAGAAACTTAGTTACTGTTTAAATTAATAAGTTTGTCGCAAAATAATGGAATTTGTAACCACACAGGAAATTAAGTGGCTTGCAAGGACCTAAACTAAATGACAATTTTGCAATTAAGTTGATCTAAATCGAGAAATAACTTTGGCCAGACATTCATATTGCATATTCGCCTCAGCGCTTGCAAATTAAACACATTTTTATGTCTGACGGGATAAGCGATGTTTATGAAACTGATTAACTCTGAGTAAATACCTATAAAGTGAGGTTTATGGAATCTTCCAGACGAGGGATGCAAATTTTGTTGGGATTTTTCAAACATTTTTGAAACGCATATAAAAATTTTATTCTTACTCGCCAAAGAAGCTCGATTGATGATTTGGTTATTTATTCAACATAATAAAAATAAATTACGCCATAATTTAGGATGCGTAAAGGGTAGTTTAGCCCTTCCATATTTTACATTGAGGATATGAATTTCTTGCACGATTCTTGTGCAAGCCTTATAAATAGCCGTCGGGTATTTCACCCCAGACTGGGCGGTAGTTGGTTACTGCGTGCGTGTATTTGTGTGTGTAAAGGACCTTAACAATACGTATTGATCGAATGTGGTGGATGATCAACTTTACGCTTCGTTTGTGCAATTGGGAAATTGGAAATGCCGTCAGAGTTTGTATTACTTCTAATATTAGCTTTCCATTCAGTTTAATAAGAATTAATCTCGAAATGAAAACCGGACGCGGCAGCAAAATCCCGATTAATACAGATATTTTGTTCCTTTTTAAAATATAATCCTCTTCCTCTCCCACGCTTGCGAAGGAATTTGCGCCTTTGGCCTCTTCCTTTCTTCCATTAAAAACATTTCAGGCTTCCATTGTCGGCATTTTCACAAAATATAGGAATTATCGTTGTTTTTGCGCAGAGGAAAATATTCGTTTAGTGCTTAATAAATTTATTCTATTACAGTAGGATTAAAGCAATAACACGCGAAATATAATTTTAAAAAGTGATAGTATAATTTTTTATCTAAATGAATAATTATAATGAATGAGAGTTTTATATCTATAGGCAATCAAGATGAAATCATAGATCTCCGACCATATAATAAGAATGTGATGAGAAGCTTTCGTTAAATAAGCGTATCCGCTCCTTTATGCCGTATCACCCATTGTGTGTAGCTTGCAATATCTTCCTGACAAGTTAATAATGCAACAAAAGTAAATTAATGAAACCAATTTAAGGCTGTTGTGGTTAATTGTAATATGAGTAAGACTAATAGAAACCATAGGATATCTTCATAATTGATGACTCCCTTACTTTGAACTATTAACGTGCGAATATTTCCTTCAATCATGAATGGACATGATGAACGTCCTTACTCGGCTAATGACACTTTTTCCCCCTCTCCCAGAAAAACGATTTTACTTATAATGAAGTGGATCCCGTTCGGATCCATCGGTCTTTTCACCTAAAGACAGCAGTTGTTTCCTCACTCAATAATTCGATTGAAATAATCTTCACTCTACTTCCAAAGAATTTCCTAATAATAGCAGCAAGGAATTTTAATGTTGAACAAAATTAGATTAGTTGACCTTTTCCTTCCTTTTGTTTGAAATATTGAGGCATTAAGATAAAAAGAGTGACGTATGTACGTGGCTATCTTCTGGTGCGATATCACACCATTACGTATATAATTACAATTGGAACTTGGCCAATTCCATTCAATAAAACAGTTTGGCGATTCGGTTCCGTTCGATTATGATAAGTGCTTTCATTATTTAATTAAAGAACTCAAATAAGAGGAAACGGTTTTGAAAAGCGTGAGCAAGGGAGAATTATTTCCTTAAATTAATTTTTAACAAGCGCGATAAAAATGCTCAACTGTTCCAGCACCTTTGTGTGGCGTTTTCGAGAAATTGCTCTCCAAGGAAGAGCAGACAATGAAATTCCTCTGAAGGTATAAAGGTATAAGTGGGCGCTTAGTTGTGCTTTAATCACGGCCTTCTCCGATATCAGCTCGCAATATTTTTCATTTTAACATTTTTCAAATTTGTAATGTTTTGTTTTCCTTTCAGCGAAGAAACAAAACGGCACAGCCTTCAGAACAAATAGCCTCGGGAGCGGCGCCAGAACACCACCTTTAGAAAGAAAAAGTAAATTTTCCGCTTTAGGTAAATTTTTCAAACCTTGGAAGTGGAAAAGAAAAAAGAAAAGTGATAAATTGGAAGCCGTCTCTAGAAGTAAGTTGATTTTTAATTATTTTTATTATTTAGTGAAACTATGATTATGATCACCATTGCATAAAATTTATAATTACTATTAGATTTTATTATATATTGATTGACAGTATTGACTTTTTGCTAAGTTCATCCATTGTTTGCCCCCTTAATCATCTCCAGAACAGCATTGCTATAAAATCTCAAAACTATATTTTCGTTCAAAGTGTCATCCCAAAAAGTTATAATTTTTTCCTTTCGATAGTTTCATATTTATGAACGGGGCCTCTTATAATGTAAACCAAATCGTAAATCTGTGTAGTAATACAAGTGAGTTTTATTGCTACAAATATCCCTTTTTATTAATCACTCGCATGAGTAACTCAGCCCACATCCTAGATACATGTATTTAACAAAGGTCAAGGCTGAATTTTAAACTTGGTGTAATGTAATAGACAAGCCTCTCATAAAAAGGGCAATGTTTATCCGTATCTTTGGCCATTTACATCAAAGTGGCCGGCCGGTCCGATTATGGCCGCATTTCTGTCTGTTACATAAGCTACCTTGGCCGTTGCGGATGAGATATACATTCAATTTCCATACGGTTTTCCATCGAACGAACATAACTTCGTTCCGGGGTTTTACATTATATACGGCGGCTGAGTGAAATATGTGGAAAAAATTTGTTGCTGATTTTCATTTCATGGTATTGCAAATTCGCTTTGGAAAGTTATGAGAGGACATTTTTATAATTCACATAAAAAATACTACTATTTTCAAATAATTTAATTCGCCGTTTCTCATTTATGAAGTAATTTTAGTAAAATTGATACTTCAGTTGAAAATTAGCGGTTGAATAAATAATACAAATTTCATAGGCGATTTTTTATTGCTTTTTTGCTACAAAAACATAATTTTTAATCTATATAATATAATACTAAATCGACTCATAAATGGATCAGTTTTAGTTGACGCATTATGAAACAATTGGGGAAAATCTCAAATCTGTTTAAAAAATATCGTCGAAATCATTATCTCTGGTATGTCAACATTTATCAACAAACTAGTAATAACGAAAAGTTGACTTCCCACATGGTACCCTTTAAACATTATTTAAGCGACCAGGTGCGAGTTTTGATTGGGAAAGTTTCAGTTTCAGCACGCGACGACTTTATATATATATATTTGGTTCAATGAAATCAAAATACTATATTTTTGTTTATACTTAAGAACTCAGCCAACAAAACCATGACATTTGTTTGCATTTATTCTCTTTCAATTTAAAAATCATCAGCAACCTCTTCATTCTCATCAACATTTCATGATATATAGGTGAATGTTTAAAAAGCCGTTTTGTTGTTGAAACGAAAGTTTTTCGATGCAGTGCGTTATTTGGGTTTTACTATTTATTGACTAAAATAGCCTTGCACATGATTATTTTCCCTTAACCGCATATTTCTGATGCGTAATGAACATCATAGTTAAGAGTAGCGCTTGCTCATTATATCAAAATGACCAAAGCCGCTAACCACATGTTTTCCTACTAATTTACTGTGACACAAATTTGTCATATTCCAATAATTCTTGTTATTCTGTACATTTCACTAATTTTAAATTGTTAATTAATTAGTTAGAAATCTCTATCAGTTTTTACAAAAGCCGCTATTTAAATACGTAATTTTTATTGCTATGATTTTTACGGATGCCAAACATAATTGCAGCTATCAAACTGATCAGTTGATCTGCTTTTAGTTGAAAACACTTAAATTAAATGAATGAAAAATCAGAATGTGTCTCTTATTTTATTCGAGAGGGTATATTGTAAGTTAGAAGGGGATTCTTGTACAAATAAATATGTCTAACGCTGTAAATATATAAAGCAGCCCTGCAGGAAGTTTTAAGGGGACCGAAGGGATCATTTTGTAGATGTAAATATTATCTAAAATAGAAGCATTTCTGATCGCAGTTTCAATAAGCACGGACGGGAATTTGACTGCCTTTGAGAAAGAATATTATCAAACCGTAAATTGAATTTATACTCAGTTAAATTATGTATTGTATTATTATTGAAAATGCATTATTTTCTTCAAGACTAGACATCTATTTAACCGTTTCACTTCAGTTCCATGAAGTGTTTAATTATAATCAAGCGAAGAAAACTTTCATAAAATTGCACAAGTAAAATCTAATAACGCCGAAGTTTTCCTACAACTATAGTTTTATCATATTTATTAATAGACTATGCATTTATCGCGCACAATAACACGTTGTTTATTTTTAAAGGAAAAATGTATTCAAAACGCGAATTATTTTAAACGCAGTGCACCTAGTAATTCAATTCTGTTTGTAGACAATTCTAATATTTTTCGACGAAAGACGAAAACACTCTTTAGGTTCCATGGTAGTCTTCATCGTGATAATTAAAATCGAACTTATAAGATTTTAAGATATGTACAGATCTTTGTAAAACATAACATAATTTGTCACTTAACAGCAGTGACCACCAAGATTTACTATATTTATCATTTTATGAACAAAATAGATACGTTTCACGCAAATGAATCTAGGCAAATCCTAACATATTTACGTCTAGTGGGGTCAAATCATACGATTAAGGTGGCTAACGCACGTCACCTCTGCGAGAAATAACCATAGCCTCAAATCGCTACCCAGTTGGAAACATGTCGTCTATATACTTCAATTTTGTCCAAAATAAATCGATTATCTGTAGCCCTCTTCGTTGACGGTGATAGTCTCTCACCAATGTCATTTTTAAAAAAGTATTTTGTGTTTTTTAATAATGGGGATCTTAAACGGTTGTGGGCCCATGTCCCAATGTAAAAATCGCCAAGTTAAAGTCAGCGAAAAGCGGTATTCTTGTGCACGGTGAGGAATCGAACGCCTCGGGTTCTGCTGAACACTTTCACGGCCCAGAACATTGCCAATCTGGTGTTCCTTGAACGTACAGGTGTTGCGTGATTTTCAAAACATCAGAGGGACCAACCTGTTTAAGCGGCGCCCTAGTCCTTATAACGCAGCAACAAAACAAAATTTCACAGAATTTTTCGCACATATTTTGCAAGTGTTTATTCTATTGTACAGCTATGTGGAATATACACAGCAATTGGTCTAAAAAACAACTGTATGATTGTGACTAGTTTCGTAAATTTTTGATAAGGCTTAGTGAACCCTTAAGCACAACAAGAAGGTCGAAACATTCTACATAAAGAAATTAAATTAACGCAAAATTCCAACGACCCAATAAATAAAAATGCTACATAGGTCAAAGAAGTTTGTGCAAGGGAATAGAGCAATTATAACTACAGAAACTATTATAGTGTAATAATTACATTATTGACGAAAGCCATCATCACGAACGCACACCTAGAACAGACAATTTCATCAGTAAAATCTACATCTACGTCGGCTTTCGCGATATAGACAGCAACAAACTTATCTTAATGGTCAAACCCTGCCGACTATCCAAACCATGTAGTAAACTCGCAAAGAAATATTTCTTGGAACTTTTGGAACAAAAAATTTCGAACAAGTAAATTGCCACAGGACAGCCCACTAAAATATCCCATATAAACATTACAGACAATAGTTCTTTAAACAACTATTTATCATAGATAATTTTACTAGAACACAACATAAACGATATTTCACGATTATTCCTCAATCCACTAATTAATACGAAAATGTTATGCAAGTAATTGACATAAACATATAAAAATATGTTAAAGCAAACATTCTTTTAAATAGAATCATTTTAAAAACTGAAACTGGAATTAACCTCTACCATTATAACATCAAATTAAAAAGAAATATAGAAATATTAACAGCATGTACAAAACGAGTGATTAAACTGAAAAGGCACATTAACAATGTTGAAATAATTACCTATAAAAAATCCGATAATTGAGAAACTCTGAAATTCTACCACTTTCAAAAGAAGGAGAAGCTATTCCAACCATTGTAAATACCAATATCCATGAAGTATAGGTAGATGCTACTCAAATGTTTAACATTAAATCCGAATTTCAGATGAAATTCCAAAAGAATTATAATAATCTATATGTATATAGAAACAATTGCCAAAAAAACTGGAACAAAACATGCAACAAAATCAATCACACATTATGAATTGATTATAGGTAATTAAAAGACAAAAACTATAGGTGATAAGCACCACTTACAAAAAATTCCTGAACAGCATTTACCACAGTAAATGGAGACTATGAATTATAAAGTTGCTTTTCTGCAAAAAATAGCAATGAACAATAGTTTTCGTGGTATACTATAATAAAA